>AVPN01001202.1:0-11116 GCA_000695325.1 Pleurobrachia bachei
AAGCTTGCTGAAAACGAGGAAATCCAGCGAGATCTGGAAGAGAAAGAGAGCACCATTACGGCTCTTGAGAGGGTCCTCAGCGAGGAAATGGAAAGAGCTGATAAATTGGAAAGTCGGGTGAACAGAGAAGTGTCCGAGGTTGGTTGTCAGGAGGAACCCGAGCTAGCTGATACAACCTGCCAATCTGATCTTCAAGCAGTAGTCTGTAAAGATACTTATACGCAAGTTATCGCCCCCAATGCAGCTGCAGAGGCATCAACAGAGTTGTCTGTCAAGGGAATAGAGGAGATGGAAAGACGGCTGGAAGATCTATCAAAACAGTCTTCAGGGACTCTCGAGGAGTTGTGTGAGGTCAGAGAAGAGTTATCAGGAGCTGTAGATCGGATGAAATCCTCCGTGGAAGTTCTAGAGGGCCAAGTTGAAACTCTTGAAAAGGATAAGATAGAGCTTGAGAGTACCAACAAAGCTCTAAGTGACGAAATCCAGAAGATTGAAGGCACATTGAACCAGGAAAAGGTGGGCCGTCAAGTAGCAGACGAGCAGATCAATTCACTTCTTGATGAAAAATGTGCACTGGAGAGTTCCCTCACTGATGTACGACAGGAACTAGATAAGGAAAAACAGGCCTCCAAATCACTTTCCTCTGAGCTCGGGACGAAGATTGAACTGCTTGAGAAGTCGCAGGACCAACTCGAGACTCAAAACAAGACTCTGAAAACAGAACTACAAATCCAGCGAGAAACCATAACAGAGATCGATGCAGTGATTGAGGACAAGGAAAGAGAATTCCTAAAAATCGAGGACTCTTTAAATCTGGAGAAATTGGAACGCCAGACAGCCCAGGAAACGGTCGTTTCTCTCCTTGGAGAAAAAGAGAGGCTACAAACGACTCTCGTGGAAACCCAAAAGCAGCTGGATGTCCGAAAAGAAGAGACTAGGTTGTACAAAGAGGCAGGTGAATCCAACAAGGAGACAATCGAAAGGTTGAACAGCGAGCTGCGGCGACGCCTCCTAGAACAGTCATATGCCCATGTTTTATCGAGTGATGACGATGATGATGGTGTCAGCACTCTACCCCGTCCTGTCCGACGTTCCTTTGACCTAGGAGAAGCACTCCAAGAAACGGAGAGCTCCGTTAAGGCCCTTGCTAAGGCAAACACAAAACTGAGCAGGCAGCTGGAGAAGCTTCTCGCAGAAAAAGAGGAGATCTCAAGGGAGCAGAGCGATGAGGTTAGGAAAGTAAAAGAGTTGTTAGCTCGAGAACTCAGTGAGAAAAGGCAAATGGAGATGGAAATGATAGAACGAGAGGCAGCTACAGAGGACAGTCTCCTCCAGTTGAAGCGAGAGTTGGAGAACGCTCAAGTTGCGAAACTGAAAAAAACTCCAGTCACCCAGGGTACCCTCACTCGACTTCATGATCTCCGATATAAGTGCTTCATGGTCATACCATCTGATCCGGCTCGAGATCTACTGCACATGTTTGTGAGCCAGTACAAGGAGAACCTGTGCGGCAACTGCTACGCTAGGATCACAACTCTGGGGTCTAGGCCTACGAGCCCAGCCCGACGATCGCCTGCTCCTCCGGCTACCAACTCACCGAGGAAAAGCTCCACAAGTGATATTGTAGTCCAGACGGATAATTCCCTGTTCTTTGCTGGTACAGACTCAGCCTACAGTTCCTCGGTTTCAATACAAACTGATGACGTACAGCAGGCGAATCAGCCAGCTGTTGAGATCCTTAGAGTGAGGAATAAGCAACTTAGTAATGAGCTGAGTGACAGTCAGAAGGCGGAGAAAGAGTTGGAAATGGCACTACAGTACCAACTCAAAACAACTGGTAAGACATATTGATTTATAATAGTATATGCCATTGAAAGTATAGTATATGCCATTGAAAGTGTGATACATTACAGTGCGATATCTGATAGTATTTTTTCGTGATTAGGTGAACTTCAAAAGAAGCTGGCGAAGGCTGAAAACCGTGAGAAGGCACTCATTACCCAGGTGCAGGCTTATATTGAGGCTGAGGCGGTGACCGAGCAGCGTGAGAAACACTACCAAATCCTTTTGGAAAAATACAGAGGTAGATGAATGAGATGAGACCACTTAAAATTTACAAATACAGCTGATATTGTCTGTTTCATAGTGTTTTGATTTAAATATTGATTAGTTTGGCAAGTATTTTCGAATTAACAGATCTAAGCAGCAAATAATTGTCCTACAGCCCTAAAAGAGGAGCTGCTCATCAGTAAAGAGCTATCAGAGAGACTGGAACTGGAACTAAAATCCCGTAACTCACCGATTCGTGCGTAAGTAGCGGCCCCGTATAGATTCAGTTCGGTTTATTGTATGTGTTGTATGTTCCGAGAAAAACAATCAAATATTCTCAATGCCAATTTCATTGTTCTCACATCTTGACACCCTGCTCAGTTCCACTCCGAGCCCCCGAAGTTATGGAGGCGACAGCAGCAACTGTTCAAATGAGGGCTCTCTACAATACCTCAGTCCTATAATCAATAGTAGACCCGGCCGATCCGGCTCGAGATCTACTGCACATGTTTGTGAGCCAGTACAAGGAGAATCTATGCGGCAACTGCTACGCTCGGATCACAACTTTGGGGTCTCGGCCTACGAGCCCAGCCCGACGATCGCCTGCTCCTCCGGTTACCATTAACTCACCCAGGAAAAGCTCCACTAGTGATATTGTAGTCCAGACGGATAATTCCCTGTTCTTTGCTGGTACAGACTCAGCCTACAGCTCTTCAGTTTCAATTCAAACTGATGACGTGTCACAGGCGAATCAGCCAGCTGTTGAGATTCTTAGAGTGAGGAATAAGCAACTTAGCAATGAGTTGAGTGACAGTCAGAAGGCGGAGAAAGAGTTGGAAATGGCACTACAGTACCAACTCAAAACAACTGGTAAGACATATTGATTTATAATAGTATATGCCATTGAAAGTATAGTATATGCCATTGAAAGTGTGATACATTACAGTGCGATATCTGATAGTATTTTTTCGTGATTAGGTGAACTTCAAAAGAAGCTGGCGAAGGCTGAAAACCGTGAGAAGGCACTCATTACCCAGGTGCAGGCTTATATTGAGGCTGAGGCGGTGACCGAGCAGCGTGAGAAACACTACCAAATCCTTTTGGAAAAATACAGAGGTAGATGAATGAGATGAGACCACTTAAAATTTACAAATACAGCTGATATTGTCTGTTTCATAGTGTTTTGATTTAAATATTGATTAGTTTGGCAAGTATTTTCGAATTAACAGATCTAAGCAGCAAATAATTGTCCTACAGCCCTAAAAGAGGAGCTGCTCATCAGTAAAGAGCTATCAGAGAGACTGGAACTGGAACTAAAATCCCGTAACTCACCGATTCGTGCGTAAGTAGCGGCCCCGTATAGATTCAGTTCGGTTTATTGTATGTGTTGTATGTTCCGAGAAAAACAATCAAATATTCTCAATGCCAATTTCATTGTTCTCACATCTTGACACCCTGCTCAGTTCCTGAGGCTCGGGGGCTTCAATACCTCCGCTGTCGTCGTTGACAAGTTTACTGGGCTCTCTACAGTACCTCAGTCCCATAATTAATAGTAGACCCGGCCTGTGTGACAGACAATGTGATACCATGAGCCCTCTAATCCTGACCTGGGCTGACGCACACGCCCAAACGGACATACTCCAGGTATATATTTTCAGCAGGAACCAACTGGTCCCTGATTGGCTGATAACCGGTCACGTGACCTAAATAACGAGTTTTGGTTGGTTGTTTCGGTCGGTTCCTGATTTTCAGAGTACCATTTAGCCAACTAAGCACAGCAATTGAAAAGTAAATTTCTACTTTGCATAATTGTCTACATTTTGATGATCATTGACATTTGATAATTTATTAATTTAGCTAACATAATATTCCCCTCAGTTAGTATCAGGAGAAGGAGGTCAAGAGGAGCTCATTGACCAAATCAAGACCCTCTCAGAAAAGGTAAAAGTTTATCGAAAAGTTTATCGAAGTTTCGGATGTTTTAGCTCCTTATGAAATTGCTCCCTATATATCTCTCTGACATCTTCATGGAGTGCCATATGATTCCATCACAGACTTGCCCTTTTTGAAACCAGCACAGATCGTATTAGGGGTGCCTCCATGTAAGGCTGCTACAGGTGGCATCTTTGTACCAAGTCTTCCATTTTAGTTCATTGTCCAGTTGATCAGGTGGTTTTTAGAAATCTTTGATTGAAGTTGGCATATTAGATAGAACTTCATTTTTTCCCTGCCCGGGTGGATGCCCGAAGGGCATCCACCCGGATGACGGTTAAGAAGTCAGTTGAGTCATCATTCGTGGTGACTTTTGAAATAGAATCCCCTTATTTTTAGCGGCTGTTAATATTGCAATGTGCAGTAACTGACCGCTACCTTGGTGATGCGGTGAGAGGGAGAGAGAGAGATGGGAAGAAGGAGAGTGACAGAGAGATAGACAGAGAGAGGGGAAAGAGGACGAGAGAGCGAGAGTAAGGGGAAGAGGACGAGAGTGAGAGAGAGAGAAAGAGAAAAAAGGAGGACGAGATAGTGAGAGAAAGGGGAGAAACATGGTAGTTGGGTCTCCTGGGGCCGGTGATTAGATTCAGTCCCTACGTTGCCATAGCTATCGATTCCATGGGATTCGCGTCCTCTGGTGCAGCAACAGTAGATCTTGTACCCGAGAAGCTGGCCTATATATTTTATCTGTTAGCCTAACATTATCATAGGGCGAATGATTCGTAGAATAATATACATATTGATAGAGGATTTAATTTGGCTTTTAAAAACAAGTCCTCTGGTTTAGTTCGCATCCCGTGGCCTTGAAGTCTAATCCTTTTGTTTACACAAATTTAAAGATCGATAATTTTCAATTCCTAGTTGTACCTTCCCCCTTTCGTTGCTTTTTATGAACCTTATTTTGTGTAAAACTGCCGTATATAATTACATTTTATGTCCCCAATCCTTCTTAAAGCTGTAAGTATCTTGTAAAGGAATCACCCCTTATTTATTTTGTATTACCCTTCTTTTCAAAGCTCTTATAAAGCTCTCTGTTTCAGTTATGCCACACTCTTAAGCTTGATGATGACACCTTACCTGCTCTAACAAGTGCAGTGGTCAGCCGAATTGAGCAGTTAAGAGAGGAGAAGCGCTTACTAGAGGTGGAGACTTTCAGCGAAATGAATCGTTTACACGAAGAACTTATGGCTGCGGTGGGTACTGATTAAAATCGTTTTCAATGTACTAGGCCTCGCATGTGTGTGGTTTGCAGTCTTGATGTGCAAGAAAGCAAAGCGGTCAAATCAAAATATCTTTTTACAAAAATTCCAAACTACATATTATTTTCAGAGGAATCAGTTACAGGAGCAAGAGGAATCGACGGTGGATTTGGAACAAGAGTTAGAACGAGTACTTGATTCACAGGAGCTGGAGAGGCAAGAAATGCAGAAACGATTCAATCTGTTTGTCAAGCTCAAGGTAAATTTATTATACTTTCGATACTAATAATGGTCATTGGTCAAAGTTCGGGCAGCTCACCAGCTCAAACAGTGTGTTTAGAAAGTTGCTCAACCTGCTAATCATTGCTGTATGTTGACCCCCATGGCCCCTAATGGGACACCCCCACCTTCTCATGAATTCCCCCTCCTCCATCTGTTAATATTGCAATGTGCAGTAACTGACCGCTACCTTGGTGATGCAGTGAGAGGGAGAGAGAGAGAGAAAGATGGGAAGAAGGAGAGAGACAGAGAGATAGACAGAGAGAGGGGAAAGAGAGAGCGAGAGTGAGGGGAAGAGGACGAGAGTGAGAGAGAGAGAAAGAGAAAAAGGAGGACGAGATAGTGAGAGAAAGGGGAGAAACATGGTAGTTGGGTCTCCTGGGGCCGGTGATTAGATTCAGTCCCTACGTTGCCATAGCTATCGATTCCATGGGATTCGCGTCCTCTGGTGCAGCAACAGTAGATCTTGTACCCGAGAAGCTGGCCTATATATTTTATCTGTTAGCCTAACATTATCATAGGGAGAATGATTCGTAGAATAATATATTGAGAGAGGATTTAACTTGGCTTTTAAAAACAAGTCCTCTGGTTTAGTTCGCATCCCGTGGCCTTGAAGTCTAATCCTTTTGTTTACACAAATTTAAAGATCGATAATTTTCAATTCCTAGTTGTACCTTCCCCCTTTCGTTGCTTTTTATGAACCTTATTTTGTGTAAAACTGCCGTATATAATTACATTTTATGTCCCCAATCCTTCTTAAAGCTGTAAGTATCTTGTAAAGGAATCACCCCTTATTTATTTTGTATTACCCTTCTTTTCTCAGCTCTTATAAAGCTCTCTGTTTCAGTTATGCCACACTCTTAAGCTTGATGATGACACCTTACCTGCTCTAACAAGTGCAGTGGTCAGCCGAATTGAGCAGTTAAGAGAGGAGAAGCGCTTACTAGAGGTGGAGACTTTCAGCGAAATGAATCGTTTACACGAAGAACTTATGGCTGCGGTGGGTACTGATTAAAATCGTTTTCAATGTACTAGGCCTCGCATGTGTGTGGTTTGCAGTCTTGATGTGCAAGAAAGCAAAGCGGTCAAATCAAAATATCTTTTTACAAAAATTCCAAACGACATATTATTTTCAGAGGAATCAGTTACAGGAGCAAGAGGAATCGACGGTGGATTTGGAACAAGAGTTAGAACGAGTACTTGATTCACAGGAGCTGGAGAGGCAAGAAATGCAGAAACGATTCAATCTGTTTGTCAAGCTCAAGGTAAATTTATTATACTTTCGATACTAATAATGGTCATTGGTCAAAGTTCGGGCAGCTCACCAGCTCAAACAGTGTGTTTAGAAAGTTGCTCAACCTGCTAATCATTGCTGTATGTTGACCCCCATGGCCCCTAATGGGACACCCCCACCTTCTCATGAATTCCCCCTCCTCCATAGAGAGACTGGAACTGGAACTAAAATCCCGTAACTCACCGATTCGTGCGTAAGTAGCGGCCCCGTATAGATTCAGTTCGGTTTATTGTATGTGTTGTATGTTCCGAGAAAAACAATCAAATATTCTCAATGCCAATTTCATTGTTCTCACATCTTGACACCCTGCTCAGTTCCACTCCGAGCCCCCGAAGTTATGGAGGCGACAGCAGCAACTGTTCAAATGAGGGCTCTCTACAATACCTCAGTCCTATAATCAATAGTAGACCCGGCCTGTGTGACAGACAATGTGATACCATGAGCCCTCTAATCCTGACCTGGGCTGACGCACACGCCCAAACGGACATACTCCAGGTATATATTTTCAGCAGGAACCGAATCAGGAAATACTGGTCCCTGATTGGCTGATAACCGGTCACGTGACCTAAATAACGAGTTTTGGTTGGTTGTTTCGGTCGGTTCCTGATTTTCAGAGTACCATTTAGCCAACTAAGCACTGCAATTGAAAAGTAAATTTCTACTTTGCATAATTGTCTACATTTTGATGATCATTGACATTTGATAATTTATTAATTTAGCTAACATAATATTCCCCTCAGTTGGTATCAGGAGAAGGAGGTCAAGAGGAGCTCATTGACCAAATCAAGACCCTCTCAGAAAAGGTAAAAGTTTATCGAAAAGTTTATCGAAGTTTCGGATGTTTTAGCTCCTTATGAAATTGCTCCCTATATATCTCTCTGACATCTTCATGGAGTGCCATATGATTCCATCACAGACTTGCCCTTTTTGAAACCAGCACAGATCGTATTAGGGGTGCCTCCATGTAAGGCTGCTACAGGTGGCATCTTTGTACCAAGTCTTCCATTTTAGTTCATTGTCCAGTTGATCAGGTGGTTTTTAGAAATCTTTGATTGAAGTTGGCATATTAGATAGAACTTCATTTTTCGGTTAAGAAGTCAGTTGAGTCATCATTCGTGGTGACTTTTGAAATAGAATCCCCTTATTTTTAGCGGCTGTTAATATTGCAATGTGCAGTAACTGACCGCTACCTTGGTGATGCGGTGAGAGGGAGAGAGAGAGATGGGAAGAAGGAGAGTGACAGAGAGATAGACAGAGAGAGGGGAAAGAGGACGAGAGAGCGAGAGTAAGGGGAAGAGGACGAGAGTGAGAGAGAGAGAAAGAGAAAAAAGGAGGACGAGATAGTGAGAGAAAGGGGAGAAACATGGTAGTTGGGTCTCCTGGGGCCGGTGATTAGATTCAGTCCCTACGTTGCCATAGCTATCGATTCCATGGGATTCGCGTCCTCTGGTGCAGCAACAGTAGATCTTGTACCCGAGAAGCTGGCCTATATATTTTATCTGTTAGCCTAACATTATCATAGGGCGAATGATTCGTAGAATAATATACATATTGATAGAGGATTTAATTTGGCTTTTAAAAACAAGTCCTCTGGTTTAGTTCGCATCCCGTGGCCTTGAAGTCTAATCCTTTTGTTTACACAAATTTAAAGATCGATAATTTTCAATTCCTAGTTGTACCTTCCCCCTTTCGTTGCTTTTTATGAACCTTATTTTGTGTAAAACTGCCGTATATAATTACATTTTATGTCCCCAATCCTTCTTAAAGCTGTAAGTATCTTGTAAAGGAATCACCCCTTATTTATTTTGTATTACCCTTCTTTTCTCAGCTCTTATAAAGCTCTCTGTTTCAGTTATGCCACACTCTTAAGCTTGATGATGACACCTTACCTGCTCTAACAAGTGCAGTGGTCAGCCGAATTGAGCAGTTAAGAGAGGAGAAGCGCTTACTAGAGGTGGAGACTTTCAGCGAAATGAATCGTTTACACGAAGAACTTATGGCTGCGGTGGGTACTGATTAAAATCGTTTTCAATGTACTAGGCCTCGCATGTGTGTGGTTTGCAGTCTTGATGTGCAAGAAAGCAAAGCGGTCAAATCAAAATATCTTTTTACAAAAATTCCAAACTACATATTATTTTCAGAGGAATCAGTTACAGGAGCAAGAGGAATCGACGGTGGATTTGGAACAAGAGTTAGAACGGGTACTTGATTCACAGGAGCTGGAGAGGCAAGAAATGCAGAAACGATTCAGTCTGTTTGTCAAGCTCAAGGTAAATTTATTATACTTTCGATACTAATAATGGTCATTGGTCAAAGTTCGGGCAGCTCACCAGCTCAAACAGTGTGTTTAGAAAGTTGCTCAACCTGCTAATCATTGCTGTATGTTGACCCCCATGGCCCCTAATGGGACACCCCCACCTTCTCATGAATTCCCCCTCCTCCATTTAACAACAACATCGTTACAGTCTGAGTACGAGAAGGCCCGGTCTGACAAGAGGATGGCGGAGGAGACCCTAAACAAGTCCCTGGAGCGCCTTTCGGAGGAGGGTTCCATCATGTGTGAGGAACACGAGGGAAATCTGAAGGTCCTCCAGACTGAACGGGATACTTTACAGGTAAGTCTTTATCTTTGGTCTACCACATTGTGTATCCATATGCTAAAAAGGAATGAACAATACAAATCTTTGGGTTATATCGTCAAATTGAGGACTATATAGCTGGCTATACAATGTTATTTTTTAGGATAAGCTGGATATGCTGATGACAAGTCAGACTGAAGAGGCTGACCGACTAACCAATGAACGAAATGAGCTAGAGAAACAGTTCTTCGACTATAAGATCAAGTCTGTGTCAGGTAGGTTACATATCAAATGTAGCCCAGCTTAGTCTCATTATTTGACCCGTGCAGTTTTGGACTGTAAAACACATGACGGTTCACTTTTCAAACTTAACCCTATTTTTTCAGAGAAGGAAAAGCTGATCGAATCCCAGACAAAAAACCTTGGACTGCTAGAGCGTCTAAAGAGGGATGTTGAGTCAAAAGAAGATCAGGTGTCCGGTCTTCGTCAACAGTTTGAGGATACAGTTGACGAGTTGAAGAGGAAGAACAGAGAGAAATCGTTCGAGGTGGAGCAGTTGAAGAATACCATCCATCAGTTCACCAATAGGTTGGTAATGAAATTACCCCTGATCTATTATTATTGCTCCTCTGTTATTATTGTTCATGTATACAATAAAAGGGGTGACTTTGTAACCAAACCAATAGGGAGGTGGATGGAAGTGAGAAGCTAATGGAGAAGCAGAAGATCATTGATGCCCTGAAAAGGGATGTTTTGGAGACCCGGGAACGACTGGACAATATGTCAGGTATAATAGCATCATGATTTGTAGTTTTGGGCGCTGTTAGGTATGGTCGACAGTCGACACTAACATGTAATCCTCCGCTCCTTTATAGATTACCATGCACTGAGCGGACAGATCGCCCAACTACAACAACACATCGCCTCTCTGGAGGGTGAGAGGGAGACCTTGGTTAGGGAAGCTGCCAAATTAAAGGATACCGTGTCAAGTGGAGGAGGGGGCAACAAACACGATAACTTCACTACCCCGGCCATTGCTGCTGTCGCTGCTCTATGGATGAGGGAGAGAGAGGTTAGTTGTTATTTGTATGTTAATGTCAGTCCTCTTTTATGAGGAGAGAGAGAGAGGGGTTTATTGCTTTTTGTATGTTTATGCATGAGTCCATTATTATGTGGCCTGGGTTTAACACGACAATCAAGATCTATATCTATCTCTGATCACACCAAGAATCTGAGTTGTTTCCTATAATCCCTTCATTCCAGGAAACTGCAGGGGTAAAGGAAACTCTGAAGGCAACTGATTGGGAACTCTCCCAAATGAGCGCCCATAATACCTCCCTAAAGAAGGAGCTGGATGCAGTGACTGAAAAGTTAGAAGTATCCGATACAGAACGGTAATGGTAATCAGTGAACTAACTTACCGCTTGTTTTTTAGTCGTAATTGCATCATGCCATTATAATACTGATCCAGTCTGGTGGCGAATTTTACCACTCAACCTATAAAAAATATGATAGCTAGCCTTGTCATACAAGTTATGTGAAACATGATTTCTTTTAAAAAGGTGCCAGCTAAAAGAGAAGCTTCGGGAACTAAAAGAAGAACGAATTGAGACAGAGAACAGACGGGACTCCCTGGAAGGCCAACTAAATACCTCAAAATCACAAATGGAAATACTCCTTGCTGACAAGTCAGTATAACATGATCTCATTTGCTTGTTACATTC
>AVPN01001203.1:2836-13643 GCA_000695325.1 Pleurobrachia bachei
AGAGAGAGAGAGAGAGAGAGAGAGAGAGAGAGAGAGAGAGAGAGAGAGAGAGAGAGAGTGACAGAGAGAGAAAGAGTGAGGGAGGGAGGTTGCTGGTACACGAGTTTAGATTGTATGTTACACCTATTTGAGCGATTTGAAAGTAAAGTAAGGCTACACCTTGTAAAAAAGTTTCGCCCAAGGACCAAGTAGAGTAGTCAATGGCATTGTCTTAGCCCGCGCCATTGCCTTCCAAGCAAAGATCAGCCTTTTGAGTAAAACACTGTGTTACATTGTAACAGAATTGAACAGTGTTTTACTCTACTTGGTCCTTGGGCGAAGTTATTTTTACAAGGTGTAGCTTTCAAGCAAGGGTTTCCCTAGTCTTAGACAGAGAAAGAGCAAGTTAAGTTATAATAAAATGCATTTGAGATATCAGATCCGCTACCATTTCCACCACAACATTATAATACCGGATTTTCTGACTTCTGTTACTCAACACGGATTTTCGCTGACTTCACGGGTCAGATTGGTGAATTGCCAAATGGGGAGAGCTGTCAGTTGACGGGCTTGGTGATTTTCCAGAAATTCAAGAAATTTCCACCATTCTATAGAATGGTAGAAATTTCTTGTCATAATAAATGTTTGCCCGTGCAGCTCTAGGGAGTTATCTCTATCTTCATTCTTCCCTAAGAGTAAAGACTAACGGCAACACTCAACAGCTCAGTGACTGGGAAACTAGGATGAAGGATGCAAGAACCGGAGATGTTAGAACTAACTCATGGTTTTACTGTGCATTGGAATGAAAATAGTGACTACTTATACTACTATAGGACATCTGTCACCCCCTCGTACTGCACAATTATTTCTAGAGTCCTAATGGTATACCCATGGTGCTTGATCTGCACCGCTAATGACGCACCCTCCCTCTCCATGGCAGCTGCATGTGGCCACATGGCCCCATCAATCTCTAGCCACATTTCAAGATAACATTATTTTAAGGGAGGGGCAGTGGCAGTGGTATTACCACTGGTAATTTGCTTAATTTTGTTTACTTTCCACTAAATTTTGAAAGTAACTGAATTTAGTTTCGTGGAGAACACCCAGATGACAAAAGGAGACAAAAGTAGATAAAAAATGCCCAAAGTGATCATATTGAAAGCAGATAACGAAATTTTCACCTTTTTTTGTAAAGTACTTCGCTTCAGCCTAGGTTGTTAACTTATTAAAAAGACCTAGTGTGGTATGAAGTCGGTAGGAGGTGGCCGTCAATACCAATCTTGTTACCAATCTTGTTACTCAATCAAACCTAGTCATCAAATCAAACAGAGCTTTTGTTGATCTCGTCATTCCGTTCTTTTTTATTCATCTCAGTAAATTCTCTCTGCCTCAGTCAGTCTCTGTAGACATTAGACTCTGTCTCTCTGACCCTCGCTACTCCGTCTCTCTCTCCCCCTCCCTCCCTCTCTCTCTCTCACGCCATCTCTCCGTAACAAACAAAGCAAGCTTTACAATATGCGAAGGGACATAGAAGGGACAAAAGAGACAGGATAGCTACAGCTGCTCTATAGTCCCACGTGTTAAGATATATTGGTGTTGAGCTTGTAGCCGGTTTGTAGTGCATCACTTAGTAGTCACCATAAATTGCAGGATCTATCATACTACTGGCGTACTTTAAATACCAGACATATGTGCAGTAGAAATGTGGTGTTGCTTACAGACTTTCTTGGTTCAATATATTCGCTAATTGTATAATGTACTCTGGCCCAAACACATGGCTGTATAGTGGCACGTCTAGCGTAGAGTTGGATGGTGCAACAAACGGTAACACCTCACTTGTGCAACCGATATTCAGTGTGATACCGAATGATACCCAATGAATTTGAGTTTATTAGTACAGCACTATCTCGACCATACAATACGTACAAGAGTGCATCTATACCTCTAGTGAAACTCACACCACACATGCTGCCCCATCCCTCCTCTCTTTGGAATTGGGTGTATAATGTACAAGTAACCTTGCCTGATCACTGATTAGTCCCCTTTTATCTAAAGTAGAAAGGATTTCTTACAAGGTGTGAGATTTCGTGACAGTTTCGTGACATTGTTTTGCTAAATATTACGACACATGATTGACCTACCCCGTGCTTGAAGGAAGTTTAACCTCCCACGATATAAGCTAACTTCACCAGGTCTTCAGATCGACTTTCGTAAGGCGTGTTAAGTGTTGGTAATGAAATTACCCCTCATCGCGAGCTCCTGTAATAGGGGTAACCAATGTCCCCAGTGTTGGATTGATTAATTGCAATGTCTACCTCAACTACTCTTTAGTGCTCACTTGACGTATCACAACTACAAAACTACACTGAATAGAACCTCCCCTCATTTGAAATTTTGAATTTCGAGAGTTTGTGAATTTGTGATTTTGTGTCCTTTTTATCGAACAGAGTTTGTGCTAGTTGATACCGCTTCATATCAGTGTCATACTCACTGGCTAATTAAATCTTTCAAGTCCCTTCTCATTTTACCTTAGTTAACTTGCCGCTCCCTCCTCCAAACAATTCACTTATTCGCAGTTTACTAAATGGAGTTATTAGAATTAAGTGTGGGGTATTGTGCTGCCTTTGATTGGTCGCTATCGGGTACCAACCTGTACTATAACAACAACGCTACTAACTACAGATCACGTGATCAAACTCCAGCCAAGGAACACAAACCATCCTGGTATGATAATTGTAATGTTATAGGGCCCTAAACCCATAAATAAGTAGGGGTGCCGGGTGGGTGCAGTTCGAACAATCATGGTTATTGGTTTGTATTCCCCCAGTATCCTGTAACATCTTTCTCAATTTACTCAGAAATGAGTCGACGGTAAACCTATATAAATCTTACCAAATCCGGGAATTTAATTGCAGGTTAGAGAGGTTGTGTACCAGGAAAAAGAAGAAATCTAAACAAGTGACATTGACAAAGTTGTTGGAGCGAAAACACCCCCAAACAAGTTGCTCTATATGTTTAGAAGCCTTCCAGGATGACTCAGAACACCTGTTACGGTAACTTTGTTAAAGTGATATTTTTCGTCGCGGTGTCCCTCATAGAAACCGCAAAACTTGTCTACTCCAAATACTGCTCATGATACCTGAAAAAAGTTTCGCCCAAGGACCAAGTAGAGTAGTCAATGGCATTGTCTTAGCCCGCGCCATTGCCTTCCAAGCAAAGATCAGCCTTTTGAGTAAAACACTGTGTTACATTGTAACAGAATTGAACAGTGTTTTACTCTACTTGGTCCTTGGGCGAAGTTATTTTTACAAGGTGTAGCTTTCAAGCAAGGGTTTCCCTAGTCTTAGACAGAGAAAGAGCAAGTTAAGTTATAATAAAATGCATTTGAGATATCAGATCCGCTACCATTTCCACCACAACATTATAATACCGGATTTTCTGACTTCTGTTACTCAACAAGAATTTTCGCTGACTTCACGGGTCAGATTGGTGAATTGCCAAATGGGGAGAGCTGTCAGTTGACGGGCTTGGTGATTTTCCAGAAATTCAAGAAATTTGCACCATTCTATAGCATGGTAGAAATTTCTTGTCATAATAAATGTTTGCCCGTGCAGCTCTAGGGAGTTATCTCTATCTTCATTCTTCCCTAAGAGTAAAGACTAACGGCAACACTCAACAGCTCAGTGACTGGGAAACTAGGATGAAGGATGCAAGAACCGGAGATGTTAGAACTAACTCATGGTTTTACTGTGCAGTGGAATGAAAATAGTGACTACTTATACTACTATAGGATATCTGTCACCCCCTCGTACTGCACAATTATTTCTAGAGTCCTAATGGTATACCCATGGTGCTTGATCTGCACCGCTAATGACGCACCCTCCCTCTCCATGGCAGCTGCATGTGGCCACATGGCCCCATCAATCTCTAGCCACATTTCAAGATAACATTATTTTAAGGGAGGGGCAGTGGCAGTGGTATTACCACTGGTAATTTGCTTACTTTTGTCTACTTTCCACTTAAATTTTGAAAGTACTGGAGACAAAAGAAGACAAAAGTAGAGATGGGGTGAGAGTAGATAAAAGTGGCCAAAGTAGATTAAAAAAATGGCCGAGGAGGTCATATCAGATGGAATGCAGATAAAGAAATTTTCAGCTTTTTTTGTAAAGTACTTCACCTCAGCCTACTCCTAGGTTGTTAACTTATTAAAAAAGACCTAGGGTGGTATGAAGTCAGTAGGCTTTGGCGTTCAATCTTGTTACCAATCTTGTTACTCAATCAAACCTAGTCATCAAATCAAACAGCTTTTGTTGATCTCGCCATTCCTTTCTTTTTTATTCATCTCAGTAAATTATCTCTGTCTCCAGTCTCTATAGACTCTCTGTCTCTCTGTCTTTCTCTCTCTGTCTCTATGTCTTTCTCTCTCTCTGTCTCTATGTCTTTTTCTCTCTGTCTCTATGTCTTTTTCTCTCTGCCTCTCCCTGTGTTTCTCTGTCGCCCTCTGCCTCTCTATAGAGAGGGCTCTCTCTCCCTCTCTCAGTGTCACCCCATCACTCCGTAACAAACAAAGCAAGCTTTACAATATGCGAAGGGACATAGAAGGGACAAAAGAGACAGGATAGCTACAGCTGCTCTATAGTCCCACGTGTTAAGATATATTGGTGTTGAGCTTGTAGCCGGTTTGTAGTGCATCACTTAGTAGTCACCATAAATTGAAGGATCTATCATACTACTGGCGTACTTTAAATTCCAGACATATGTGCAGTAGAAATGTGGTGTTGCTTATACAGACTTTCTCGGTTCAATATATTCGCTAATTGTATAATGTAGTTGTACTTTGGCCCAAACACATGGCTGTATATAGTGGTGTTACTCTGTGAGGGTTCGGTAGTTCATGGCTGTATAATAGTAGCGAGTTGGATGGTGCAACAAACACTAACACTTCACTTAAAGACCTTTATTCAATTTGATGATACCCAATTTGAATTTGAGTCTGTTAGTACTGTACTATCTCTCGATACAATATGCACAAGAGTGCATGTATACCTCTAGTGAAACTCACACCACACATGTTGTGCCCCTCTCTCTGGAATTGGGTGTATGAACAAGTAGATGTCATGTAGCCTTGCCTGATCAGTCCTCTTTTATGAAAAGTATAAAGCATTTTCATTACCATTAATTCTGGTCAGGTAGGACTAGGAGATTTATTTCAACTCATCTCCAATTGGACCCCAGTTTCTTGGCATTGACACATTGATCCACCTCGTGCCTGAAAAAAGTTTAATCTCCCACGATATAAGGCCCGATATAAGCAAACTTCACCAGGTCTTCAGATCGACTGTAAAAGGCGTGCTCAGTGTTGGTAATGAAATTACCCCTCATCGCGAGCGTAATAGGGGTAACCAATGTCCAGTGTTAGATTGATTAATTGCAATGTCTACCTCAACTACTCTTTAGTGCTCACTTGACGTATCACAACTACAAAACTACACTGAACTCCCCCCTCATTATTTGGTACTCAGGTATTTTCCCTCATTTGGTATTTTGAATTTGATCTAGAGAACTTTGATACTTCTTATCCGTTTATCAAACAGAGTGTGTGCTATTTGATACCGCTTTAGTTTCATACTGGCTAGTGGCTTGCCTTGCTCAACTCTGTTTCCCAGCGCCAAACAAAAACTTTCGAGGCCAAAGTTCTTCCTTCCATTTGAGTTAACTTGCTGCTCCCTCCTCCGTTATAATGAACAATTCATCGCAGTTTACTAGATGGAGTTATTGGAGTTAAGTGTGGGGTATTGTGCTGCCTTTGACTGGTCGCTATCGGGTACCAACCTGTACTATAACAACAACGCTGCTTATTACAGATCACGTGATCAAACTCCAGCCCAGGAACACAAACCATCCTGGTATGATAATTGTAATGTTATAGGGCCCTAAACCCATATATAAGTAGGGGTGCCGGGTGGGTGCAGTTCGAGCAATCATGGTTATTGGTTTGTATTCCCCCAGTATCCTGTAACATCTTTCTCAATTTACTCAGAAATGAGTCGACGGTAAACCTATATAAATCTTACCAAATCTGGGAATTTAATTGCAGGTTAGAGAGGTTGTGTACCAGGAAAAAGAAGAAATCTAAACAAGTGACATTGGCAAAGTTGTTGGAGCGAAAACACCCCCAAACAAGTTGCTCAATATGTTTAGAAGCCTTCCAGGATGACTCAGAACACCTGTTACGGTAACTTTGTTAAAGTGATATTTTTCGTCGCGGTGTCCCTCATAGAAACCGCAAAACTTGTCTACTCCAAATACTGCTCATGATACCTGTTATATCCCATATTTATCTCACTAAGATTCAGATTTCTTTTACCCCCTCAGGATACTACCATGTAAACACGTGTTTCACCTGAGTTGCATTGACCAGTGGCTGCGGGAGCGGGATACATGTGCACTGTGCAGGAAGCCTGTCTGAGTGAAGCCTGCAGGAAGCCTGTCCGAAATCATGAGAGATAAAAAGTAAAGCATTGCAGTTTGGCTGATAACGTTCAGGGAACAGTTCACTTTGTGATAATTATATTGGTCGGGAGATGTCTGGTTAAAATCGAAAACGATTTATTTTCATTTGTGAAAAAGTGTCACAAAATGTAATTTTTATCCATATAATTTACAAACTTGGATTGCATTTCAACATTGGAAAAACTAATTTTGAATTTACAAGTTGTGTGATATCACGTCCCATTAATCTGTTCTGTACTGCACTTGGTAGCTTGTTTCTAAAGCCTTAGTACCAATGTTTCAACAGATAATAACAGTGGGCCTAGCACTGTTTCTAACACTGATTTAACACCGTGACGTGTGTCCAACAAATTATCTTTTCTAAGTCCTATCATTTTGACAACAAAATCTAACATTGTTGCAAAAAAAAACCTAAATGACAAACTGAAAATATATATAAATATAGATGACTGGTACTCTGACACAAACACACAAAATCCACTCACGGAGCTCTCTCAATATAAACACGTGTAAACAATTCAAATTTGCACGTGCAATCTCCAAACACGCGGCAACAAACTTTCACGTGCAAGCTCTAAAAAGCAAAACCCACGTTCAAATTTGCACGTGCAAGCTCTTAAAGGCAAAATCCACATGCAAAGTTGCACGTGCAAGCTCTAAAAGGCAAAACCCACGTTCAAATTTGCACGTGCAAGCTCTTAAAGGCAAAATCCACATGCAAAGTTGCACGTGCAAGCTCTAAAAGGCAAAACCCACGTTCAAATTTGCACGTGCAAGCTCTTAAAGGCAAAATCCACATGCAAAGTTGCACGTGCAAGCTCTAAAAGGCAAAACCCACGTTCAAATTTGCACGTGCAAGCTCTAAAAGGCAAAACCCACGTTCAAATTTGCACGTGCAAGCTCTAAAAGGCAAAACCAACATCCAAAGTTGCACGTGCAAGCTCTAAACCCAAGCCAATGTACGTGGAAGGTCCAAACACAACGTGCACAATGTCCCATCCCACACTGCTAGCAAAGCGTGCTTTCTCCCGTGCTCGGTGGAGATCTCTCCATTTCCTCAGTCGCTTCGGAGCTCTCGTCACTCATCTGATCGAGTCGCTCCAAGTGGCTCAACCAATGCAGGTATGAGTTGCCAAGGGGACCAAGCATTCGGTGCTCCGGTCGGGCTGATTTAGGTCGCAACTTCTCAGGGGGAATCCATAATAGATCACGTTCCTGCAGGGAGGGTTAGAGATCAATGAGAGATAAATAAAAGGGTGAATGGCATTGACACGGGATAGAGCTAAGAGAGGGCGGCATCATACCAGGTCAAATACTAACAATTAGATATAGAACGGAGCCAATATTTCAACAACGAACAGTACCTGATTATAAGACTTTGTTTTCCTGATTGAATCTGCTAGACTCTTGGGGTAATCAATCTCACTATTCTTCTCTATCACGACCTCCTCCAGAGCACCGTTACTAACACAGCCTCCCTGTAACAAGAGTGTTATGGGGTGTTATGTACTAATTTAATGCTATTGAAATTGTGTTCTGAGTAAGAGAAATGGATTTTTGGGGACATTTAGTTCTATTAGGATAATATTAGGCTGTCCCAGAAAGAATGTCGCGTCCCGATTTCTCGGATTTGGCCGATCGATTTCGATTTAAAACTTTTCTAGCTTGTTCTTTTAACCCTTGAATCTATAAAACAAGTGTTTATTTTGAAAAAATTAATTTTTGACGCACCCGGATGGACCCGGAAACAAGCGAGCTAAAATTTCCGCTGAACGAGAAATATGCGCACCTTCAAAACACTGCTGTACTTTTTCTTGTGAGTATCTGTAAGATATTACACTACCCTAAGCTTTTTCATTAGACAATTCTCTATCGTTTGAGTGGTGGATGAAGATGTAGGTCAAAATTGTTGCTGAACTCCAAATACTGCTCATGATACCTGTTATATCCCATATTTATCTCACTAGGATTCAGATTTCTATTACCCCCTCAGGATGCTACCATGTAAACACGTGTTTCACCTGAGTTGCATTGGCCAGTGGCTGCGGGAGCGGGATACATGTGCACTGTGCAGGAAGCCTGTCTGAGTGAAGCCTGTCTGAAACAAGAGGAAATCATGAGAGATAAAAAGTAAAGCATTGCAGTTTGGCTGATAACGTTCAGGGAACAGTTCACTTTGTGATAATTATATTGGTCGGGAGATGTCTGGTTAAAATCGAAAATGATTTATTTTCATTTGTGCAAAAGTGTCACAAAATGTAATTTTTATCCATTATATAATTTACAAACTTTGATTGCATTTCAACATTGGAAAAACTAATTTTGAATTTACAAGTTGTGTGATATCACGTCTCATTAATCTGTTCTGTACTGCACATTGTAGCTTGTTTCTAAAGCCTTAGTACCAATGTTTCAACAGATAATAACAGTGTCCCGAGCACTGTTTCTAACACTGATTTAACACTGTGACGTGTGTCCAACAAATTATCTTTTCTAAGTCCTATCATTTTGACAACAAAATCTAACATTGTTGCAAAAAAAAAAAAAAAAACCTAAATGACAAACTGAAAATATATATAAATATAGATGACTGGTACTCTGACACAAACACACAAAATCCACTCACGGAGCTCTCTCAATATAAACACGTGTAAACAATTCAAATTTGCACGTGCAATCTCCAAACACGCGGCAACAAACTTTCACGTGCAAGCTCTAAAAAGCAAAACCCACGTTCAAATTTGCACGTGCAAGCTCTAAAAGGCAAAGCCCACATCCAAACTTGCACGTGCAAGCTCTATACCCAAGCCAATAAACGTGGAAGGTCCAAACACAACGTGCACAATGACCCACAATGCTAGCAAAGCGTGCTTTCTCCCGTGCTCGGTGGAGATCTCTCCATTTCCTCAGTCGCTTCGGAGCTCTCGTCACTCATCTGATCGAGTCGCTCCAAGTGGCTCAACCAATGCAGGTATGAGTTGCCAAGGGGACCAAGCATTCGGTGCTCCGGTCGGGCTGATTTAGGTCGCAACTTCTCAGGGGGAATCCATAATAGATCACGTTCCTGCAGGGAGGGTTAGAGATCAATGAGAGATAAATAAAAGGGTGAATGGCATTGACACGGGATAGAGCTAAGAGAGGGCGGCATCATACCAGGTCAAATACTAACAATTAGATATTGAACGGAGCCAATATTTCAACAACAGAACAGTACCTGATTATAAGACTTTGTTTTCCTGATTGAATCTGCTAGACTCTTGGGGTAGTCAATCTCACTAGTCTTCTCTATCACGACCTCCTCCAGAGCACCGTTACTAACACAACCTCCCTGTAACAAGAGTGTTATGGGGTGTTATGTACTAATTTAATGCTATTGAAATTGTGTTCTGAGTACGAGAAATGGATTTTTGGGGACATTTAGTTCTATTAGGATAATATCTGAATTGTTGCTGTACCTGTGTACGTGTCCTAATATGAGCAAGGTACAGACCACTCTTGCTGAACCGATCCCCGCACTCCGAGCACGTCAGAATGTCTTTTATCACGGAACTGGGGGAGGTTGCCACGCTGGCGAAGGACGATTAGGGCGTGGGAAACAAGAGAGGTACAAACATTTGTCGTGCAGCATTGAATATTTCATGAGTATTGCAGGTAAATTCAGGTGCAAACTGAAGGAAAAGATCACATTTCACTAAAGATCACATATCACTAAATATTCACCTGATCTCCTCTCGAACATTATCAATCTCTCCATCCTCCATGCTAGAACAACTCTTACTCTCAGATCCACTGCTACTGGCTGAACTACGGTTCTAAAAGAGAGAGAGAGGGGTTAGCTTTATTTGGTTGAGGATTAGACCACTAAATTAAATACAGTTCATGATTACTGTCTTGTTTTCCAAACAACTCTCCGCGTTACCACGTGGCATTATCACATCTCATTTCTCTCATGTGTGCTTGTTTGAAATTATTTCTAGACATGATACGACTCCACTTGATAGTTCGATACTCGATAAATTCTCACCATTCATAGTTGTGGCTCGATTGATATGTTAGGTTTATTGTTACTAAGTACTGTATCGATTTACCAATATCTTTCTCACTCACTCACTCTTTGATCCTTCTCTCCCTCTCTCATTCCCTCTCTCTCCTTTCTGATACTGATCTCCTGCCAGGATAGTTTACAGCTTGTGCATTTATCGACATTTTTAACATCTCGACCTTGTAACTTGACAAGCTCCTTCAGAGAAAAAGAGAGTGAGAGAGAAAGAGAGAAAGAGAGAGAGAGAGAGAGAGAGAGAGAGAGAGAGAGAGA
>AVPN01001203.1:15041-26775 GCA_000695325.1 Pleurobrachia bachei
GGTCCATTGGATTGGTGTATTGAGATTCTTTAAGCAGCCTTGAATAGTCCCAACTAAGCTTTTAGTCATAGCGATGTTGGCGATTTGATTAGGTAATGTTTGAAGATGAAATTTGGAAGTTTTTGGGAGTAGCCTAAAAACAGGTCAAAAATAGGGGTTAAATTTTGGATTTTTTCGCCTTTTCACGGTATATTAGCTTTTCCTGACGCTTTCACAGGTTGCGTCGAGACTTAAATCGCATAGGTTCCTTAACTTTGGACAATTTGCTATCGTTTGGTGCCATTTGGAGTTCTAAAAACTCAAATGGCTTTATTTCAGAGACGTTTTAAGATATGTAAAACCTCCGTTCAGCGGCACCTCGACTTTGGGTTTCAAAATACCGAACTACGAACGAATGAAATGAGCATTTGACATTTTCGACACGTTCTTGAGTCAGTAATTGTCTCATTGACAAGATAGAACCGGTTAGAAGTCTCTAACCGATGTATTTCTCCTAAAAATTGGTACGCGACATTCTTTCTGGGACAACCTAATATCTGAATTGTTGCTGTACCTGTGTGCGTGTCCTAATATGAGCAAGGTACAGACCACTCTTGCTGAACCGATCCCCGCACTCCGAGCACGTCAGAATGTCTTTTATCACGGAACTGGGGGAGGTTGCCGCGCTGGCGAAGGACGATTAGGGGGTGGGAAACAAGAGAGGTACAAACATTTGTCGTGCAGCATTGAACATTTCATGAGTATTGCAGGTAAATGCAGGTGCACACTGAAGGAAAAGATCACATTTCACTAAAGATCACATCACTAAATATTCACCTGATCTCCTCTCGAACATTATCAATCTCTCCATCCTCCATGCTAGAACAACTCTTACTCTCATACCCACTGCTACTGGCTGAACTTCGGTTCTAAAAGAGAGAGAGGGGTTAGCTTTATTTGGTTGAGGATTAGACAACTAAATTACATACAGTTCATGATACTGTCTTGTTTTCCAAACAACTCTCCGCGTTACCACGTGGCATTATCACATCTCATATCTCTCATGTGTGCTTGTTTGAAATTATTTCTAGACATGATACAACTCCACTCGATAGTTCGATACTCGATAAATTCTCACCATTCATAGTTGTGGCTCGATTGATATGTTTGGTTTATTGTTACTAAGTACTGGATCGATTTACCAATATCTTTGAGTGAGTGAGAAACTAGGAAGAGAGGGAGAGAGTAAGGGAGAGAGAGGATTCTGATACTGATCTCCTGCCAGGATAGTTTACAGCTTGTGCATTTATCGACATTTTTAACATCTCGACCTTGTAACTTGACAAGCTCCTTCAGAGAAAAAGAGAGTGAGAGAGAAAGAGAGAAAGAGAGAGAGAGAGAGAGAGAGAGAGAGAGAGAGAGAGAAAGCAATCGCTGTGTCGCAGGTATCAAGCACAGTATTTTAACTCTCACATACACACTCACGATATATCTCAAGCTACAATAACTGGCACCTCATCCAGCTGCCCTCGGTATAGGTTAACACTAGACATCTCGAGCAATAGGTCCAGATAAATTAGAAGGAAAGTTAGATCTATAAGAGAGGGGTCCCTTTTCCTCAAGATGACTAATAGTATCCCTATTCAGGGAGATAAATCCCTATTCAGGGAGATAAATTAGAAGGAAAGATCTAAATTATTAAAAGAGAGGAGTTAGATCTAAAATTATGATGGGATGAGTTAGTTCTAAAATTATTAAAAGAGCCGGGTGCCTTGTTCATTGAATAGGATGGATAATTCTGGTAATTGCACCTCACAAGCAAAGTCTTTAGACTCATTATGGTAAAATGAGGCCTAAATCTAGGTTTTTTGGACAAGAGTCTACCCAGAGTCTACCCCATATTTCACAAGCAGGCATAGGATAAAACGGGGTCTGAATAGGCTTGTCAGAGAGCAAGTTGAAATAATAGGCATAGGAACTTGCTGGCCCTGCTTGCCAAAACATTACAGCTTTCTGGTGCTACTCAGTAATAAAACACTCCAAAGGTCAAACTGACAGAGTGATCTGTTACAATGGAAAATATGACAATGTTAGAAGCAGTAGTTACCTCGTTAGCCTTTACTAGGACTACATTTCCAGAGGTCCGTCCATCTGTAGCTGCCTCCTGGAACCGAACCCTCCTATCCGACTCTACCCCGGATTGGTGTCTGCTGCTACCTGCACTGCTACAATCCTCGATATAATGGTGATCTCCTAGTGGGGGGTGAGGGGGACTTTAGGGGTGGGGGTGGGTATTAGGGAAGAAGTGGGGAAATGGGACATGAAATTATCAGAAAAGCTAATTCACAAAACATGTATCTTATAGAAATAGAATTTACTGGTTCCGATATATCAGACACCCCGATTTACCAGGCAAAACCCTTTCCCCGTTGAATCGGGGTCCGGCTAAACTAAGAATTTACCGGTATGTTTAGGTAATTCAACAGTGTGTGTCCTAATTTCTCCACTCTGAATCACGTTACCCATGCCATTACAGTTAGTACCTGTGTGTTTACAGTTAGTACCTGTGTGTTTACAGTTAGTACCTGCGTGTTTACAGTTAGTACAGCTGTGTGTTAACAGTTAGTACCTGTGTGTAAACAGTGCAGTGTAGATGTATTAACTATGTGTTAACTATGGTCTAGATATTAATTAGCACGTTAGATATATGAGCTCATGTTAAAAACAATAATTAACTCGAGAAATAAAACTAGAAAAATCAGGAAGTGGACAGCCACAAATTCAAGTTACTTGAACCAAGCCTACGAGATCACTTTGAAGCATCAAACATACTGTTTCTTTATATTATATAGAGGATCAAAGGGAAAGCAAAATGATATCATAGAATATGAAACAGCTGTTATCCTATCATGTATGTGGGTGACTAACGATTGGCGAGACTCACTAGAGAGATAGGAATGGGGTACATAAACAATCGAATTTGGATTTGGGATCACACCAACTGGCAAGCACAGTGCTGTAGTGCAGAGACAGTGAGAGAGAGAGAGAGAGAGAGAGAGAGAGAGAGAGTGAGAGAGAGAGAGAGAGAGAGAGAGAGAGAGAGACAGTGAGTACCTGTGTGTTTACAGTTAGTACCTGTGTGTTTACAGTTAGTACCTGTGTGTTTACAGTTAGTACCTGTGTGTTTACAGTTAGTACCTGTGTGTTTACAGTTAGTACCTGTGTGTTTACAGTTAGTACCTGTGTGTTTACAGTTAGTACCTGTGTGTTTACAGTTAGTACCTGTGTGTTTACAGTTAGTACCTGTGTGTTTACAGTTAGTACCTGTGTGTTTACAGTTAGTACCTGTGTGTTTACAGTTAGTACCTGTGTGTTTACAGTTAGTACCTGTGTGTTTACAGTTAGTACCTGTGTGTTTACAGTTAGTACCTGTGTGTTTACAGTTAGTACCTGTGTGTTTACAGTTAGTACCTGTGTGTTTACAGTTAGTACCTGTGTGTTTACAGTTAGTACCTGTGTGTTTACAGTTAGTACCTGTGTGTTTACAGTTAGTACCTGTGTGTTTACAGTTAGTACCTGTGTGTTTACAGTTAGTACCTGTGTGTTTACAGTTAGTACCTGTGTGTTTACAGTTAGTACCTGTGTGTTTACAGTTAGTACCTGTGTGTTTACAGTTAGTACCTGTGTGTTTACAGTTAGTACCTGTGTGTTTACAGTTAGTACCTGTGTGTTTACAGTTAGTACCTGTGTGTTTACAGTTAGTACCTGTGTGTTTACAGTTAGTACCTGTGTGTTTACAGTTAGTACCTGTGTGTTTACAGTTAGTACCTGTGTGTTTACAGTTAGTACCTGTGTGTTTACAGTTAGTACCTGTGTGTTTACAGTTAGTACCTGTGTGTTTACAGTTAGTACCTGTGTGTTTACAGTTAGTACCTGTGTGTTTACAGTTAGTACCTGTGTGTTTACAGTTAGTACCTGTGTGTTTACAGTTAGTACCTGTGTGTTTACAGTTAGTACCTGTGTGTTTACAGTTAGTACCTGTGTGTTTACAGTTAGTACCTGTGTGTTTACAGTTAGTACCTGTGTGTTTACAGTTAGTACCTGTGTGTTTACAGTTAGTACCTGTGTGTTTACAGTTAGTACCTGTGTGTTTACAGTTAGTACCTGTGTGTTTACAGTTAGTACCTGTGTGTTTACAGTTAGTACCTGTGTGTTTACAGTTAGTACCTGTGTGTTTACAGTTAGTACCTGTGTGTTTACAGTTAGTACCTGTGTGTTTACAGTTAGTACCTGTGTGTTTACAGTTAGTACCTGTGTGTTTACAGTTAGTACCTGTGTGTTTACAGTTAGTACCTGTGTGTTTACAGTTAGTACCTGTGTGTTTACAGTTAGTACCTGTGTGTTTACAGTTAGTACCTGTGTGTTTACAGTTAGTACCTGTGTGTTTACAGTTAGTACCTGTGTGTTTACAGTTAGTACCTGTGTGTTTACAGTTAGTACCTGTGTGTTTACAGTTAGTACCTGTGTGTTTACAGTTAGTACCTGTGTGTTTACAGTTAGTACCTGTGTGTTTACAGTTAGTACCTGTGTGTTTACAGTTAGTACCTGTGTGTTTACAGTTAGTACCTGTGTGTTTACAGTTAGTACCTGTGTGTTTACAGTTAGTACCTGTGTGTTTACAGTTAGTACCTGTGTGTTTACAGTTAGTACCTGTGTGTTTACAGTTAGTACCTGTGTGTTTACAGTTAGTACCTGTGTGTTTACAGTTAGTACCTGTGTGTTTACAGTTAGTACCTGTGTGTTTACAGTTAGTACCTGTGTGTTTACAGTTAGTACCTGTGTGTTTACAGTTAGTACCTGTGTGTTTACAGTTAGTACCTGTGTGTTTACAGTTAGTACCTGTGTGTTTACAGTTAGTACCTGTGTGTTTACAGTTAGTACCTGTGTGTTTACAGTTAGTACCTGTGTGTTTACAGTTAGTACCTGTGTGTTTACAGTTAGTACCTGTGTGTTTACAGTTAGTACCTGTGTGTTTACAGTTAGTACCTGTGTGTTTACACTTTACAGTTAGTACCTGTGTGTTTACACTTTACAGTTAGTACCTGTGTGTTTACACTTTACAGTTAGTACCTGTGTGTTTACACTTTACAGTTAGTACCTGTGTGTTTACACTTTACAGTTAGTACCTGTGTGTTTACACTTTACAGTTAGTACCTGTGTGTTTACACTTTACAGTTAGTACCTGTGTGTTTACACTTTACAGTTAGTAGTTAGTACCTGTGTGTTTACAGTTAGTACCTGTGTGTTTACAGTTAGTACAGCTGTGTGTTAACAGTAACTGTGTTAACTGTGTAAACAGTGCAGTGTAGATGTGTTAACTATGTGTTAACTATGGTCTAGATATTAATTAGCACGTTGGATATAAAATGAGCTCATGTTAAAAACAACAATTAACTGGAGAAATAAAACTAGAAAAATCAGGAAGTGGACAGCCACAAATTCAAGTTACTTGAACCAAGCCTACGAGATCACTTTGAAGCATCAAACATACTGTTTCTTTATATTATATAGAGGATCAAAGGGAAAGCAAAATGATATCATAGAATATGAAACAGCTGTTATCCTATCATGTATGTGGGTGACTAACGATTGGCGAGACTCACTAGAGAGATAGGAATGGGGTACATAAACAATCGAATTTGGATTTGGGATCACACCAACTCGCAAGCACAGTGCTGCAGTGCAGAGACAGTGAGAGAGAGAGAGAGAGAGAGAGAGAGAGAGAGAGAGAGAGACAGTGAGACAGTGAGAGAGAGAGAGAGAGAGAGAGAGAGAGAGAGAGAGAGAGAGAGAGTGAGACAGAGAGAGAGACAGCGAGAGATAGAGATAGAGATAGATGGAGATAGAGTCAGAAAAGAAAGACCGCGGAGAGCAATAAGCACACACAGCTTTTACCATTCACACACATTACACGAACATACACACATTTCTAACTAACATACTATGTGAGAAAAAGATAGAGAAAAAGAAAGTGATTTAAGCGTGATTGGTTTTCTAAAAAACCTCTAAGTTGGCGTACCTAAAGTTGTTTCTTCCCGGTCAATTAAAATATTCACAAAGCTACACATCAGGCAACACTAGGATTCCGGACTATTAGGGCGAATTCCTGGCAACTTATATAGCTCAAACCCTTAGAGATAGAGGCGAGAGATAGAGAGAAAGAAAGATAGAGAGAGTGAGATAGATAGAAGGAGAGAGAGGGAAAGAGAGAAAAATGAAGATAAGTGAAGAGCAATCTCAGTGAGGTAAGCTCGGGAAATGTTTGGAACAATGTTACAGGGTGTATTAATTGTATTTTTAGGGCGAATCTAATGTGCACAAATTCAATCTTTTAGTATATACTGAAACATGAGTTACAAGAAAGAAGATCTTTCGTCGTTTGAAAAACACATGGTGTAGGTATCTTCTACAATAATGGCAGCTCTTCTCGCTACAGTGATTCCGAAAGTGGACTGGATGCCTCTTTCTCTCTCCCCCTTCATCCTCGTCTGGCGTCGATTGCGGCGCTCAGTGAGCGCAACCAAGGAATCAAAACGATGTCTGGTCAGATACAACCCCCTCTCAACAACACTTTACTATCAGTTAGTAGTAGTATAACAGTCCAAAAGAATAGGTCATTCCCGAGAAAAATGACTTTTTATACATGGCCGGATGTAATCTGAGTACGTACGTGTTGTCCAGGAGGACTTCATTCCCGAGAAAATAGATAGAGAGATAGATAGATAGAGAGATAGGGAGAAAGAGAGAGAGAGAGAGAGAGAGAGAGAGAGAGAGAGAGAGAGAGAGAGAGAGATGAAGATAATAGTTTTTAGTAATTGATCTGCATAGAAGCAGCAGGCATATACAACGTTTATTTAACACTTAACTAGTTAATTGTTAGGGGGTAACCATAAGTATCGAAAATTGCCTTTTCTCCGATTTACCCGTCATTTCTCAAACTGAATGACTTCATATATAATATGCACATGTCTTAATTGAATCTCTCGATTCTACACTCAACTGACCCTCGATTCTACGCTCAACTAAACTGAAAGGTGTCAATAGAATTCTGCTCTTTCTCTTCAACCACTCGACCACCAGATGTCTAACACCATCAGCAGCTCCCAGCATCTCTTGTTTTAAATCATTTTTAAAATGATTTCCTTTGTTTTAGTGCTGTTTCTCGGCTCAGTGGCCCATGGCAGTGTCTCCCTCAATGGGGTCAATGTGGATTCCCCAAAGGATGTGGCTCAACTTTACAGGGCCTACATTGCACAGTACAGGGCGGACCAGCGCTTAATGGGAGCTGTTGAACAGAGGGCCAGATTTAATATGTTCAGGTAAGCACATCTTCTAACTTAAAATAAGTTGTATCATCAGGCCATCATATCTTCTAAAACTGTTAAGTTGGTAACTATTCATTGGAGGTAAAACTATTAACTATTCCAATTATTATTCCCAGGCAGTCCCTTAAGTTTGTGGAACAACAAAACCAGGCTGGTCTCACATGGAGGAGCGGACTAAACAGGTATTAGATCAGGGACTTGAACAGGATTATAAAATACTGGGATACAAAGATCAAGTTTATACATACTGTCGAACTATTATTCATGAAATGAACAAACATGAACATTCTCTAATCACTAATGATATTCTCAGGTTCAGTGACATGACTGAGGAGGAAACGAGGTCATTCGAGGGAGTCAATATGACTCAAGTACCCCTTGAGAGTAGCACTGTGGACAGCGGTCTGACGGGGTCTTATCAGTAAGTGCAGTAAATTATCTTTTTGTTGTTTGATGTCTATCAGATTATCACTCCTTTGTTAATGTTATTTTGGGTGAGGTCAACCCTCAGTTACCTTGTCCCTAACTCTGTTGCTACAGGTACCCCGAGTCTAAAATGTGGCTTGACAGTGTCTTCGACCCAATGGATCAAGGCAACTGCGGGTCTTGCTGGATCTTCGGATCTCTAACCGCTATTGAGGGACGGTAAGTGAAGTCTACTGTTTTGACTTATTCAGGAATTACGGGGGCAGAGTCTCCCGGACCAACTGCCCGTACGTAATTTCCGTATAATGAGAGCATTTCGCAGTACTTTTATTACTGATTCACCCTTTCTTGGTTGCAGGTATCACCAGTTGACTGGAAAGCTAAAGAGATTCTCACAACAACAAATGCTGGACTGTGTCTTCGCCTGGCGAGATGACAAGGGTTGTGGGGGTAGGTAAACAACCAATCAGAACTCTTTATTTAGGTCACGTGACTGGTCATCAGCCAATCAAGGGCCCAGTATTTCCAGATTCGGTCGGTTCGTTGCAGGGACCCTGCTAAGTTGTTACGCCTATAACATGACTTACTAAAACCCTGCTTTTATAACCTAGGTGGAGCAAACTATTGTACATACAACTACATAGCCAAGGGTAATCCCCTGATAACGACATCTAAATACCACAGTTATGTGGCCAAGGAGGGGTCGTGTAAACAGGACAGGTACCCTGATGGACTACAGGCTGCCAAAATCACAGGTACTAGTACTTGTTTGTAGTTCTTGGGTCGGGTTATTGGGTTAATTCTGGGTCCCATTTTTTCTGTTTTATCTGATCTCTGCTCAACTTCTCTTTATAACTATCAAGTTCCGCCTCTTGCATGACCACAAGCTTTCTCTAGCAGCTAGAGAAAGCTTGTCTAGCTCTCCTTCCATCTCCCTCCATCAATAATACGGATTGTTTGCTTGTTAGGAAGCTAGCGTACAGTGCAGCAGCACAAAGATCACTGAGCTGTGTGACGTCATAGTTAAAACATTGTGACGTCATATTGGATGAAATATCATCATGACTTCGTCAGTACATAAAATAATCCCCTCACCATGTATCTTCCCCAGGCTACATTAACACCCACCCCTCTGAGGAGGGTCTACTGGTGGCACTGTCACAGGGAGTTACCGCTGTTAGTTTCCAAACTACCCCTGCTTTCAGGGCCTACGAGAGCGGGGTTATCAGGTAAACACACTAACCGCCGTTTCAATGTATCTCTAGAAATCTCTGTCTAGCGTACGCCAGACCCGTTCAACCGTGCCCTCTTTTAACACGTGTACACGATAGAAACAGAGGACATTGTCCTCAATGTTTTCCATCTAAACCTAAATGCCCTCTCTCTCACCCTCTCTCTCTCAATATATCTCGATCTCTCCCCTCACTCTCCCTCACTATCTCCCTCTCTCCCACCATCAGGGATGAGACATGTTCCCTGGTGCATACAACCCACGCTGTCGCAGCTGTCGGATACTCCCCCGCCTACATCCTAGTCAAGAACTCCTGGGGCACAGATTGGGGCGAGAACGGGTTCGTGAAATTCAGCAGGAAACATCACGGCTGCCTTCTCCATTCCAAACCCATATACCCAGTCATGAGGAAGACTGGAGCGAGGGATACTGATGTCAGTGAGAGAGCTACAAAGTATAGGCCGAGTGAGGAGACAGATGCTGTTGAGACCACAGAGAGACACAGAGAGACACAGAGAGAGATGAAGATAATAGTTTTTAGTAATCGATCTGCATAGGAGCAGCAGGCATTTGCAACGTTTATTTAACACACTCAAATTGTTAGGGGGTAACCATTTTTTTCCAAACTGAATGAATTCATATATTATGTACATTGCTTGATTGAATTCCTAGATTCTGCGCTCAACTGAAAGGTGCCAATAGAATTCTGCTCTTTCTCTTCAACCACTCGACCGCCAGATGTCTAACACCATCAGCAGCTCCCAGCATCTCTTATTTTAAATCATTTCTAAAATGATTTCTTTTGTTTTTGCACTGCTTCTCGGCTCAGTGGCCCATGGCAGGGTCTCTCTTAGTGGGGTCAATGTGGATTCCCCAAGGGATGTCGCTCAACTGTACATGGCTTACACTGCACAGTACAGGGCGGACCAGCGCTTAATGGGGTCTGTTGAACAGAGGGCCAGATTTAATATGTTCAGGTATGAAAGCATCTTCTAACACCTTCTAACTTAAAATAAGTCTTATCTTCAAACAATTATGTATAATATTTTCTCGAACAATTGGTAAGTATTCGATGGAGGTAAAACTATTAACTATTCCAATTATTATTCCCAGGCAGTCTCTCAAGTTTGTGGAGCAACAAAACCAGGCTGGTCTCACATGGAGGAGCGGACTAAACAGGTACGATATCAGGGATTTGAGCGGGATTGTAAAATTTTGTGACACAAAGATCAAGTTTATATTTTGTTGAACAAACATGAAGTCATATAATTCATGAAATGAACAAACATGAGATGAACATACATGAACATTCTCTAATGATATTCTCAGGTTCAGTGACATGACTGAGGAGGAAACGATGTCATTCGAGGGAGTCAATATGACTCAATTACCCCTTGATGAGAGTAGCACTGTGGACAGCGGTCTGACGGGGTCTTATCAGTAAGTGCAGTAAATTATCTTTTTGTTGTTTGATGTCTATCAGATTATCACTCCTTTGTTAATGTTATTTTGGGTGAGGTCAACCCTCAGTTACCTTGTCCCTAACTCTGTTACCTATCAGATTATCACTCCTTTGTTATTTTGGGTGAGGTCAACCCTCAGTTACCTTGTCCCTAACTCTGTTGCTACAGGTACCCCGAGTCTAAAATGTGGCTAGACAGTGTCTTCGACCCAATGGATCAAGGCAACTGCGGGTCTTGCTGGATCTTCGGATCTCTAACCGCTATTGAGGGACGGTAAGTGAAGTCTACTGTTTTGACTTATTCAGGAATTACGGGGGCAGAGTCTCCCGGACCAACTGCCCGTACGTAATTTCCGTATAATGAGAGCATTTCGCAGTACTTTTATTACTGATTCACCCTTTCTTGGTTGCAGGTATCACCAGTTGACTGGAAAGCTAAAGAGATTCTCACAACAACAAATGCTGGACTGTGTCTTCGCCTGGCGAGATGACAAGGGTTGTGGGGGTAGGTAAACAACCAATCAGAACTCTTTATTTAGGTCACGTGACTGGTCATCAGCCAATCAAGGGCCCAGTATTTCCAGATTCGGTCGGTTCGTTGCAGGGACCCTGCTAAGTTGTTACGCCTATAACATGACTTACTAAAACCCTGCTTTTATAACCTAGGTGGAGCAAACTATTGTACATACAACTACATAGCCAAGGGTAATCCCCTGATAACGACATCTAAATACCACAGTTATGTGGCCAAGGAGGGGTCGTGTAAACAGGACAGGTACCCTGATGGACTACAGGCTGCCAAAATCACAGGTACTAGTACTTGTTTGTAGTTCTTGGGTCGGGTTATTGGGTTAATTCTGGGTCCCATTTTTTCTGTTTTATCTGATCTCTGCTCAACTTCTCTTTATAACTATCAAGTTCCGCCTCTTGCATGACCACAAGCTTTCTCTAGCAGCTAGAGAAAGCTTGTCTAGCTCTCCTTCCATCTCCCTCCATCAATAATACGGATTGTTTGCTTGTTAGGAAGCTAGCGTACAGTGCAGCAGCACAAAGATCACTGAGCTGTGTGACGTCATAGTTAAAACATTGTGACGTCATATTGGATGAAATATCATCATGACTTCGTCAGTACATAAAATAATCCCCTCACCATGTATCTTCCCCAGGCTACATTAACACCCACCCCTCCCCAGGCTACATTAACACCCACCCCTCTGAGGAGGGTCTACTGGTGGCACTGTCACAGGGAGT
>AVPN01001205.1:9016-25133 GCA_000695325.1 Pleurobrachia bachei
TGATCTTCACCGAGCAGACCCTCTACCCGCCATTCCATTACGTCAGGAGAGTCCCCCAGAAAATCATCCACTGCTTCACCCTTCTCCAACTTCTGCAACTTGCCCTACTTTGCTTGGTCTCTTTCGGAGGATCGGCCTACCTGAAGATGTTCTTCCCCTTCGTTATAATTCTCCTGATGCCCATCAGGGAGAAAGTTCTTCCTACTCTCATCTCTGAACGACATCTTGAACATCTTGACGCACTTGACGGAAATCACTAGACATTGACACTCAGAGGACACAAACTAAAACGCGTTTTTATGGTAATTTGATGGGCTGAAATCTTTTTATCCGTACAAAATCAATCAAGAGTTGCAAAAAATGATCATTGTGTGACCCGATATTACGCTATTCCCATTTCTGAGCTGCTGAGAAAATGAGACAAAATGATACTCGAGTGAACTGAAAAAACTGCACTTTTTGCTGTTGAAAAGACTGTTTATTTATCTTATTTTCAACGTTCTTTTAAATGGAATAAAAAACTTGTTTTTGTTTTGTCTGAATAATTTGTGTCATTGGTTGATCATGTCAATTGTCAGAAGCCTCACCTTTATTTACTATTGAGCTCATTTACATAATTCGTGTATGCAACATAGATATTCTGTCAGAGTGTCAGGCCAATGCACTTACCACAGTTCTCGCACGAGAATAGGGTCAGGCCAATGCTCTAAAGGATTATGTTCATATGCAAGGATTTCATTTAACGACATGCAACAAAAAACCCCCCGAGTTGTTTGACGGATAGAATTGGACTGACATCACATCAATTCATTTTATTCATCTTCCTTGACAGATTTTACTTATTTTTCCTCGCCCTCTCTCTCCCTCTTACTGGTAGTGATACAATATCGAAAATAATATTCTCTATTCTACTCTTTCCCAATCATTCATCTCCATTCGTACATACGTAACACATATTCTCTCCCCATAATCTTCCCCCTACATGTAACAAACACTACTCATGTCCTAGATTGAAAAAGAGAGAAATAACAGTGATACTCTTGCCTCAGGTTGAAAACAAGACGAAGATTTACAACGTCATAAAATATCGCCCTACTATACTACCCGCCCACATGCAGTATTGGAATAGTTCATTCAATACAATGATTTCTCTGTAAGTTGTTGCTGTGTTTTACTGCCCCCCCCCCTCCCAAACCCATCCAAACCCATCCCCTCCATTTTACTTCACATAGGAATTCTTCTTAATTATTAGTTGTAGATAGAAATAGATGTGTCGTTCGATTGAATACACACAAACACACACATTGAGCAGGCTCAGTTGGCTATTCTCAGGACAAAACAATTGATGCGAAACAATATCAACTGTTTTTCTATGTGATCTCTATTGAGTCCTAGCACTGCTTAATTTTTCTGTGATCTTTTTTCCTCCTCACACGGTGTGTATGAAATATACAAGCATAGAGTTAGAAATTCTTAATTGGCCGGTGGTTCTTGGGTTGAAAATGATAAAGTAAGCTTGGTATACTTGTAGTACCTGGACCTAAAATTTCATATATCCGGCACCCGTGATATGTATTGCATCTCTAACTATGTGAATTCTCAGTTGGGGTATGTGAATGTATTCAATTTGTGAAGCTGGAGTAGAGAAATATTTGTATGGGAACCTTTTAGAGTAAGTTTACACAACAATTAACAAATGGTGACATGGATTACTGTCACTGTCTTGCCAAGGTAGACTGTCATTCTTGCGGTTGAACTAAACAATCACTGCAGTGACATGTCAGCAAGTTAAATATTATCAGTATGTATGAACCCTTCTCATTTCTTTACCTCACTTTGATCATGGTCTGTCTGGCGCTGCCGACGCGATCTGATTTCACTGTCAAATTGGGTTCTGGCGCCGCCAGACAGATCATGTTCATCTCATGTTTTGTCGGCTCTCTCGCATATTCTATACTCCTATAAACTGATAACATGGCCTCACAGCCAAAGGGGCGGGATTGAATATGACTGTGATATGCATTTTAAGAATGATTTAATATTAAATCGGGGATTCGGATTATATATAAGACGATAGTGCTAGCATTCCGTTTTTACCATTCTCTTCGCACTTCTTGTCATAGTGGCAGTGTCGTGGTACCTAGGTACATCTTCCGGTGAAATTATTCAAATTATGATTTAATCTCATCCTGTATATCCCCCTATCATATTTGTGCACCTAGTTTGAATTATAAATCCGTTTTAGCAACTTTCTCAAATCGGCACCTCAACTTTATGGAGCTGGAAGGCATTCGCCAATCTCTGCTTTGTGGGTCTTTCATATTCATATTCATCTCGACTTCAGTGCTAATTTAACCTAGCGTTGAAAATGAGAACGGCGGTTATCTTAACTCGACGACATGTTAATTCTCTCCTCTTAATTTAGTAATTTGAGTTCGAGCACTGACTCTGAAAATTCACAGTCTCTTGCAAGATAACTTGATATTCAATATCACACCTCTCAAACTCAATGACGACTCAACTTCAATCATGCTAATTAACTCTTGAACACTTGTTTTGGCTCATTCAGCCGTTCCAAATTAATAGGCCATTCGAGAACATTGAACAGTTCATCACCACACATAGCCAGTCAGTTGTTCGGCTCCACGTCTTGTAAATAAAGTCTTTCCTCGAATTCGAGGTTTGCTGTGAATACGTTAATAATAAAAGCTGTGAATTTAGCAACTTGATCTTGAATTACTGTAGAGCTCTGATTAAGTTATTTTATGAAGGAGCATTATTTTCAAGAACCGTGCTATTTTTTTGTTTGATATCGCTCCAAGATGTTACTGCCGTTTTTATTAGCTTGCTCCTTTTTCTGATTCTCAACAGTCTACTGTAGCAGTATGATCGATGGAAACTATACGGAACTTCAGGAGAACGGGGACTCGGATGGAGCAGTAGCAGCCGTTGAAATTCTAGTGGAAATGGAAACGGGAATCAATGGTTAGTAGATGTTTCAAATACCCCCTTACTGCTTACATTATAACTGCTTAGTGCGATATAACATCAAATTCAACATGCTAGGAGGCGACGAGATCTCAGATGAAGAACCGCCTGAAAGGATCAAAGATACTGACGATTTGTTAGGAAACCCGTCGAGATGTAGTTAACCCCTGATGACCTCTTGGCAAGTCGTACCATACATTATATAATTTCTGTCTGTGACAACAACTACATTATCTTTGTTCTAGCGACTTCTTCTTAAAGGCCGTATTTGCGTCGGCTCTAGCGACTGTATGTTCTAAGTGGGTGCTAAGTGCTAACGTATATTACCTGTATTTATAGGTGGTGAACATCCTCGAAGAGTCCATAAATCATCCATGATGAGCTCCAATATTGAGAGTGACTACTCTGCCACGGACACTGATATTGGGGTGGACTTGTCCCCTGCACCACCACGGAAATACTCCCTCCATATCCAACACCTTCAAAAGAAGCAAGCTAAGGTTGAGATGGCGTGGGACAAGAAAGCCCGCAGGAACATTAGTTTTGGAGTTCTTACCCGGGAGGAAAGTCACTTTTGTAGCAAGCTTTATCATACTAAGAGGAGGATTCTAAAGCTAAAGGACATGGTGCTACTTCGCTCCCGTTACTCCCTATAGCTCTTCAAGGATCGAGTGCCTGTGGTATTGTTCAAGGTTCACCACACCCTCTGGGAGGATATTGTCGAGGAGATGATCGCTAAGCTGTGTTCTGAGAAGCCAGAGCTGAATCTCAATGTGAACACGACCATGGAGTCACTGATCAGTACTGAGGCTGATTTTGTGTTACCGGAGTGCATCCAGGGTATTACTGAAACCGCATTGGGTCCAGTTACAGAGCAGAGTTTCATTGTAGTCATAGGAACCACTGATACCGTCCAGGACAACCAGGTTGTCATGTGCCTGTTGGAACAACCTTTCAACTTTGGAAAGATGGCTGAGGAGATTAGGTTTATTTGCATTGTCCTGTGTCCTACCAAGACGAAGCAGACAAAATCAGCAATCCAGGTGGCAAGGACTTATGCCACCCTGTTGGCTGACGACAGGCTGAGACACAACCTTCTAAACACCCACTCTCCGGAAGAGTTTGCCCATGAATTTGAGCTTGAGTGTACCAGGATTCATAAGGAGCATGAGAGGCGGGAAAAACTGGCCACCATCTCCATCAAGAGTAAGAATGAGGACCAAGAAGAGAAAAAGGGAGGGTTCATGCCGGGTAGAGATTTGATGATGGATGTGAAGCGAAGATGGAAGCACTACGTCAGCGACTATACCCAAGATATCCGAGACTGCACCAGTATACAAAAGATCATCTCAACTACTCTCTTCCTCTACTTCTCCCTCCTGCTTCCTGGCATTGCGTTCGGAGTACTTGATGCCAAGTACACAAATGGGAGAATCGACTCTAAAAGCGTGATTGTCTCCCAGGCCTTGACGGGTGTACTGTGGGCTGTATTTGCAGGCCAGCCTCTCGTAGTATCGAGAACAACCATCCCAGTTGTGATTTACACCAAAATCATTTACACCATTAGCTTGAATTGGAACGAAGATGGGGATTTCTTCTATACTTTCTACACCATGGTGGGGCTATCCAATGCCTTCTTTCTCATGCTCTATTCCGTGGTTGGAGCTAGCAAAGTCATGGCCTACTGCTCTCGATCGACGGAGGAAATTGTAGGGTTGTTTATTTCTGCAGCCTTCCTCGTGGATTCCATCAAGTTTGTTGTTAGTGAATTTGATCACTACTATTGTTTTGATGGGCTGGTGAACGACACGGTGGAGGGGACAGTGAAACGAGCTGCTTACGAAGAGGGTGTCGAGTATAGCTGTGACCCAAACAAACCCTTGGTCTCTCTTCTTCTCATCCTCATAACGGTATATGTGGGTGTCCAGATCTTCAACTTCAAGTACAGTCCCTACCTGAATGCTGACAAGCGGGTCCTTGTAGCAGACTACTCGTTAGTGGTGGCTGTGGCGGCTGGCACATTACTTGGAAGTGTAATTTTCAAGGATATCGATCTGAAGATGTTTACCGTCGACGAGACTAGAGCAATGTTCGAATTTGTGGATTTCAAATCTCCCCCAGGGATGGCACAGGCAGTCGTGGCGGCGGGTGGCCTCGGATTTGTGATGTCGATCCTTTTCTTTATGGAGGGGAACATATCGGAGAGTATTGTGAGTAATCCGTCAAACAAGTTGAAGAAAGGATCTGCATTTCACATGGACATGTTTGTGACTGGGGTGATTAACGCCATCCTCTCCATCTTCTGTCTGCCCTGGGTTCACGGTGGACTACCCCACTCCCCCCTCCACGTGCGAGCACTGGCTGACATTGAAGAGCACGTTGAGAACGGTCACCTCACGGAGAATATTGTCTATGTTCGGGAGACCCGGTTAACGCTCCTCTTTTCGCATATTCTGATTGGAGTTTCCGTGCTGATGATTCCAGATCCGCTCAATAAGGTGCCCATTCCAGTTTTCTATGGCCTCTTTGTCTATTTGGCGATAACCTCGCTGGGCGAGTTCCAAATGTGGGAGAGATTCGTGCTGATCTTCACCGAGCAGACCCTCTACCCGCCATTCCATTACGTCAGGAGAGTCCCCCAGAAAATCATCCACTGCTTCACCCTTCTCCAACTTCTTCAACTTGCTCTGCTTTGCTTGGTCTCCTTCGGAGGATCGGCCTACCTGAAGATGTTCTTCCCCTTCGTTATAATTCTCCTGATGCCCATCAGGGAGAAAGTTCTTCCTACTCTCATCTCTGAACGACATCTTGTTGCTTTGGACGGTGAACATTAACCATTTTATAATCCCCGCTTGAGACAATTTTACTCTTGACTTGGTATAAAATAGAAAACACTTGTTATAATCTCTCTGTCAAACTCACACATGCACACAACTGTGTAAAAACGTTCTAGCTTCTGCTGCTTTTTGAAGGCGCAACCTCGTTTATATAAAAACATTCTTAATGGCATACATATTGAACGTTTTGAATTATAAAAAGTCTGTGTGTATGTGTCTCTCCATATGTCTCTCTTATGTGGGACCAGTCCCTTAAAAGAGTTTGTAGCACAACTGGCAGGAACCGACCGAATCAGGAAATACTGGTCCCTGATTGGCTTATAACCAATCACGTGACCTAAATAACGAGTTCTGACTGGTTGTTGGTCGGTTCCTGACAACTGGGGTTGGTTTCTTTAGAAGCAGTTCCATTCGTCAGATCCATCGAGACAATCAGGGAAACCGTCACATTTGAACTCCCCCGGTATACAGTCACCCGTCTTGCACTGCCACTCGTTATATCCCCTACACGTGTCTGCAACAATGGGGCGATCAGTGTTAAAACCTTGCCGATAACTGTTTCAATATATTGGCTATTGCTGACCAGCTGAAGTCTACAATTGAGTCTCCCTGGTCCCTACACATTAGACGCTAAATTGTAGGGAACACTCTGAGGTCTACACTACACTACAGTAGCTACATACCAAAATCACAGGAATCTTCATCTGAATTATCTTTGCAGTCTCGGACCTTGTTACAGTACTGACTGACAGCGATACACTTTAAACCGTCATTGCACTTCCACTGGCCATGGCGACAAGTAAGAGCTGAGAGGGGGGTTACCATGGTTACCATAGTTGTTAGGGGTTACTATGGTTACCACATGTGTGTTCGAGGGGTTACCATGGTTACCAAGGCAGTTGTTAATTATCCTATTCTTACCTGAGCATCCAGTCTCGTCAGATCCGTCAGCACAGTCTTTCAGACCATCGCAAACCTGGAACCCTGGCAGACAGAACTCCCCTCCAAGATTTGTCTTACACGCGATACTGTCTCCCTCACAATTCACTGCAATTAGAGGAAGGGTTGTATAGAATCCAGAGAGAAGACTTACTCAGTACAATGTTCCCAGTATTCTACTTTTTCGTCTTGAGAGAAAAAGAATCCGGGATTTTTTCTGGGTTCCCCTCCAGGTTCTTTACTTACGTGTTGTTAGAGCATCAGGGTTCTTTACTTACGTGTTGTTAGAGCATCAGGGTTCTTTCCTTCATCAGCTGGGGTTCCAGGGCAGTCCTCTTCATCGTCGCCCTTTAAACAATCACTCTTCCCATCACAAACCGATCCCAGACCAATACACTGACGCCTATAATGTGAATAGCACGAGATATGAGCAAATTATTGTCTAAAAGTAGGGGCCTTCTGGTATTGTACCACCATTGATATTGGCATGCTGTATGCAGAGTAAATAAAATCATCCGGGATTTTATGTTTCTACCCTCCAGATAAGATAAGGCCATATATTGTTATTGGAGGTGGGCCATATATATTGAGTGTGGGAGTGGTGTTTATGCAGGAGTAACTGTAGCCGGGTTATTTGTTGTCATGGTTACTAGAACTCAAGTAGAAGCTACACATATCAGAAGCTAGCTGGGCTTTACTCCACAATTTTGGAACGAATGGCTATTGGTTAGATGATGGAACCCCATGAATAATACTTAGGCAACTCCTAGATGTATGAAGGCTCGTTTTATTGTGTAACTGACCTGTATTTGCAGGGGTAGTGGTATTTTGGGCAAAAGTATGGTTTCTCAGAAATTGGTTCCTGGGTCGTCTCATATTTGTAGGTCATTTCAGCGGCTGAAACATATGGCTTGTTAAAAATGTGCTAATGTATTGACTAGATGCCGGTAGTCTGTGACTCTCACTCAAATTCTGTCGAATGATAGGCACGCCTATTAGATAACTAAAGGCGGTGTTAAATAAGAAACGAATCTCAACTTGATACAAATAATATAGGACGTTTTATTTCAACCTCTTCACACACTTACTAGTGGGTCCCTCGCTGGAAACACCTTCTGTAGACTCAAAAGACGATGTGTACTCAGTCTGACTAGAAGTAAACGTCCCCATAGTAGAATCCCCTGCAGTCGACACGTACGGAGTTCTGGTCGCATCCTCATCCTCCACCGGCACATACTCTGTTGTCTGTTTCTCTGTTACAATGCCAGACTCAGTGGTTGTGGCTTCTGTTGTGATGTGGTTGTTAGTGGTTGCCACTAATTCTTCTTCGGTAACTTTCTTTGTAACTATCGCTTCCCCGGCTGTCCTGTGGATCAGGGAGGGGGTGTTAGTTCTGTTTCCTAATGACCCTCTTTTTTTAAAGGACTAACTTTTAACTGGGTCACATTTCTGATTGGAATAACTGGGTTGTTTGTTTTTGTCCTCCCGTAATTGGACAGTTAGTGCAGCATTAACTGACCTAATGACAGCATATCTAATATTTACTGTTGAGTGACAGAATAGTGTATGCTGCTAGGCACACCCATAACATGACCTAATGCAGTTAGATAATGCAGAGTCACATTGTTGAGCTTTAAAGTTCCGTCCATTTTTAACAAAATTCTCAGATAACGGCCCAACTTCCCAACCAAACCAATGCCATTTTCAGGAGTACCAATATGGTATAGTTTCTGCCATAAAAGTTCGGTGATCAGGATACATTTCACCCTACAACCCGCTAAAACTACATGATCATATGAATTTCCTATCTCGAATACTTACAAAAAGGTTCTTACACTTCCGTTGTGGTGTTTCAGTTGGTACGCAATTGAGGTTACTACATGGTTACTATGGTTACTGTGGTTACTATGGTAACACTTCCGTAGGTGTTTCAGTGGCCCCAGTTGAGGTTATTATGGTTACTATGTGGTTACCATGTGGTTACCATGTGGTTACTAACTGGTTACAATGGTTATTGGTTACACTTACGTAGGTAGTGGTGTTTCAGTGGCCCCAGTTGAGGTTATTATGGTTACCATGTGGTTATTATGGTTACTAACTGGTTACAATGGTTATTGGTTATACTTACGTAGGTAGTGGTGTTTCAGTGGCCCCGGTTGAAGTTACTGTGGTAGATCCGGCTGTTGTAGGTTTAACTGTCACCTTCTTCTCTGGGAACAGATTGGTTTTTAGTTTAGTTTGGAGCCATGGTGAATCATTTCCTTTAGAAAACTATGAATCTGGGCAGTAACGCTTGTCGGAATGGCTAGGGGTGATCATAATTTCGCTTGAATATTGATCCAAACTCACTTTTATTTTTCCTTTTTCCAGCGGCATCTACCGGTGCTGTCAATAGGGCTATCACACATAACAATCTGAAGGTGAGACAATAATCAAATAACCCTAAATTAACTTAACAACTTCTCACGCAATAACACGATTCACTAGACTTGAATCACTAGAAACTAAAAAAGTACGGAAGCTTGTAGAACACTTACATAACAGCTCGGCGCATGTTGAAGGTATCAGTTGTGTGTATGTACGCAAAATAAACTTCGGACAAGGCTACAATAACTACTATCACTAGGAAGACAAATCACACGAGTTAAGTTGTGTGTTGCATGTACCATGTGTCTTCTAAATCACGTGTCTGATTTCTGATTGGCTGAGAGACACAGGAAGAGCTGGTGACGTGATGGGGTCACGTGGCGGCTTTTCTCTCCTGTTATCGGGTATTGTTACTCGCGCCGGATGGAAGGGAGGGAGTGAGAGAGAGAGAGAGAGAGAGAGAGAGAGAGAGAGAGAGAGAGAGAGAGAGAGAGAGTGAGGGGTGAGAGAGAGATGTGGGAGAAACATGAGAGACCGTGTGCATGTAAGAGGGTGGTGAGAGAAGGAATTATGCTGAGCGGATACATATAGCATAGCATAACAAAATAAGCGAAAAGAGAAAGGAGGTGACTGACTAAGGAGTAAGGGAGAGAGGGAGGGTGGATACTGGAGTGGGGTCGGAGGAAGTGCTTAGGACGGAACATTTAATCTGGTTACAACATGTATAATATATGGGTAGCAGCAGGTACATAGGTAGCAACGCTTCATTTAATTGCCCCCAGTTAGTGTAGACGCGAGGCCAATTTCTAAAAAAGATGACGTAAAATGAAAGAAGAGAGATAAGGAGAGAGAGAGAGGGGAAAGAGAGCGCGATTTTACAGTGTGTTATATAGCTGATAGCATGTTTGGATCACTGTAAACATTACGTCACCAGCGTGCTTCACACCATGGTCATCGCGTGATCTCCACTATCACACACAGTAGCTTTTCATATGTGTCAAATATGGATCTAGTTGGTATGGTATGTTTTTTTGGGTAGGAGCCCATTTGATAATAAGTAAGTAAATCAATCAACTTCAAATAATCCTAGATTCCTATCAGGAACCGACCGACACAAGTAAACGACCAATCAGAATTCAGAACTCATTGTCACGACTGGTTATCAGCCAATCAGCTACCAGTATTACTGGTGTCGGTCGGTTTCTGATTCCTATTTGCCACTACATTATCATAGTCTACAGCTAAGGGTTGTTAGATCTGTTTATCACTTTTTCTACCGGCCTTTTTCCATTTTACGCCTTTCCAATTTGATTTATTCCATGCCCACCCCACTTCTTCCACCGCCACCCTGTCCATCACTCAAGACCACATTACTGGGCCGCGGTCCATTACGTGGTTCAGAGACCATGAATAAATTTAAAACATACACGAGTGAGCCCGTGTGAGGGTTGAAATACACAGAGAGAGATAGAGAGGGGGTACTGTGCGGTCTGAGAGAGAAAGGGAGATAAAAAGGTGGGATTGAGATAGAGGGCTCTATGAATAATTCATGTCTTTGAGCAGCCCTCTCTTTCTCACATGATACTCATTATCATCAACTACTATTAGAACTTTAACCCATCTGGTTGCGAGTAGCAGAAGGGGGCGGTAAAATGATTTTAATAAAATCTCTCAAGATCATCTCCACAACTGAAGTCCCTCGGCGGGCTCAGAAAGACAGCCCTACACTAGTAAAAACAACTCTCTCAGACAACTTATAATCCCTCAGAATAGTTCAGATACTTCTTCTGAAACAGGCACGCAGCCCCTCCCACAATTTCAAGATAAAGGAAGTTTTACGAACCTTAAAAAACGCATAGCATTGTACTGCACTTTTCTGCACTGTTCAGTGTCTCAGGAAAGAATAACAAAAGTTGAATTGATGTAAGAGTTACCAGCATATCGTTTTTAAAAGTACTGTCTAGTTCTGTGCAGGGAAGGAGGCTGGAGGGTCGAACAAGGCAATCGTCTAGTTTCATCTGTTTATAAATGAGCGTCTTCGATGTCATGTCACACCCACCAACACCATTGGTGTGAACAATGAAACCAAACAGATAAACTACCCCACCAGCCTCCACCATCTCATCCAAAAAATGTCCAGTTTCAGTAGACACCGATCGCGGTCAGCCAACACCATACGTCGCTTCTGCAAGTAGGTACATAAAAACACGCCACACACGGCTATCCGGTTTTTTGAGTTATCTGAGTGCAGCTGCAGGAACCGACCGAATCAGGAAATACTGGTTCCTGATTGGCTGATAACCAGTCATGTGACCTAAATAACGAGTTCTGATTGAATGTTTACTTGGGGGGGATTTACTTGTGTCGGTCGGTTCCTGTCCGTAGGCTCTATTCTAAGTGACATATGGTGTCAGTTGACCTGCCGGGTCGTTATTCTAATGGCGATCGTGCAGTGATCTATTCTTCGAACGAAAATTGAAAGTTAGGTCATAGATCTGTTGATACTGATTCATGCATCACTTCTGTAGTAGTGGTTTGGGTATTGTTTTCACACGTCTTGCACCTCTCATATAATACACTTTAATTAGGGTGCATGATCAACCCAATTTACTGATTAAGATGTGAGCACTAGTACCCAGTGTCCAATTAATGAATCATCCCACTGTTGCGTTAATGGACTTGGTGTCCAGTAGTCACGCCATTACACCGCCCTAGAATGATGAGGGAAGGCTTGATCAGATCCATGAATAAACAGACAACCCCACCAGACCCTGCACAGAGAGAGAGAGAGAGAGAGAGAGAGAGAGAGAGAGAGAGAGAGAAAGAGAGAGGGGGGTTTCACCTCTGAGAGAGACTGAGAATTATTTGCATTTAAACATATCATTAACGTATTCTCACGTTGAGGTCAGAGAACGGTTTTTGAATCTTTTGAATATTAACTGAACAGACATGGCCACTATATAAGCCCCAAGATACTACCGCCCCCCTCATTCTCTCTGACTTGGTTTACGGTTGTGTCATGTCCGATGTTTTTCAACTTCTTCAACTTCCTGCCTCGATATTTGACCCCGGTAATCGGTATAATACCGGGTGCTCCGATATACCGGGCAGAACCCTTTCCCCGAGCATTTCGGTAAATAGGAGTCCGACAGTCGGACTCCGACTGTAGTGTAATTGGTCTTTTAGGAAAGTTGGCCATTTCTTCGAAGTTGGAATTTTTTTAATTCTCTTAAAATGATATTGGCTTGCTCCTGGCACTTTTCGCCTAAATCTTTTTTACATCGCGGCTGGTATTTGTACAGCTGGGTGTAACAAGTTACACAGAATGTGTGACGTCACTTGTTTGCATAACTTGTTGTGCAGTTCCGCCTTGGCAGATGGTACGACCTATTCGGGGTGTGGTACCGGAGCTAGGTATGTGGGTAGTGGATCAAGATGTGTGAGGGTTAGAGAAGTGGGAGAGAGATTTTGGTGAGAGAAGTGGGAGAGAAATGAGTGAGGGTCAGAGTGATGCATTCTTTTGGAGTATTTACTAGACTTGGCTTGTTATGTTTTATCCCATGGTGGGTGAGAGCTGTCTCACTTTTGAGAATCAAAATGGCTCCATCAGACTGATTGAGAGAAGATCGAGCAATGTAGGACTTGACTAAGTACCAGGACTGAACCAGTGAATGGGGCTAATTCTTTTATCCCTGTATTTCTAGGTTCTATCATTTAGGTCGCGGGAAGTTTTAACAGCTTGAAGATCGATTTAAAATTGGGAATACTAATCATACAAATCTTGCATCCAGAGGCACAGTCGAGAACCATTGAGATCTTGGTTGTCTGGCGGCTCCAAACCCTGTTTTGATTCTCACAGGATCACCGCGATATTTCCAAAGATATCTTGACTCGCTTCATTATATATTCAGTCTGAACAATCATTTATTATCTAAGATAATTTCACATTAGGTATTAGCTGTTGGTTTCTAGAATCGGAATTCCAAGCAGAATTAGGTCGTATAGCCTGAGGATCGTTGACACGTGTGGTTGTTAGAGCTGTATGTTCAGAGAATTCTCTCTCTTACTCTCTCTATCTCTCTCTCTCTCTCTCTCTCTCTCTCTCTCTATCTATCTATCTCTCTCTCTATCTCTCTATCTTTCTCTCTCTCTCTCTAGCTCTCTCTCAGTTCTCAGTTATCACTGACCATCTATCCAAATCCCTCAATTTTTATCCGTCTAATTATGTAATCGTTGTCCACCTCACCACAGAAACTGTATCCCCTAGGCCGCGTGCAGGGGTGCTATAGAAAGTTGCTTGTGCCGCAAACCCTGAGGGCTATAATTGAGAGATCAACCACAGAAATAAGAATAGAACGGGGTGAAAGAGAGAGAGGGGGAGAGAGATATAGGGAGAAATAGAGGTGGATGAGGGAGCGGATAGGTGCACCTCCGCTGGACAATGCACCTTACAAAACTCTGTCCCTTTTGAGGGCGAAAGGCCGGCCCTTTGGAGAATAGAAGTGGTATTATGGTGGGAGAGAAGAAAAGAAAGCGAGATAACTATCTCTCTCTCTCTCTCTCTCTCTCTCTCTCTCTCTCTCTCTTGTTCTCTCTCTCTGACTCTCTCTCTCTCTGACTCTCTCTCCATCTCGGGGGTTATGAGGGGAAGGAGTAGCTGAACCAGGCAGGCGGATTTTAAGGACCTGCCTGCACCACAATTTTGAATAATACATCAGGTCTCAGTGAACAATGTGTGTTAAGAGACCTTCATCACAGGATAGTTTATCTTTCTCTGACCCCTTTCCCTCTCTTTCCCTCTCTCAAAATCTCCCTTCGTCCTCTCTTTCTCCCTCTCAAAATCTCCCTTCATCCTCTTTTTCTTTCTCTATCTCTCGCAAAATCTCCCTTCATCTTGCCCAAGATCTCTCAAAATCTCCCTTCATCCTCTCTCTTGCCCCAGATCTCTCACAGCTCTGACATTGTTGGCTTTATCATGTAGATCGGTGCCCCTGGGCTCAAATCGAGCATCATTCATGCTGACACCCCGCACTGAGTTGGTTCACCTTGTTGAGAAAGGGGGACCCAACATGGTTCACCATGGCGAGAAGGGGCCGGGAAAAGAATACTGTTCTTCAATCATATAGGACTCATCTCAACAAATCTCTACTCAGCTTTTCTGCTTATAATAAAGCAAACACAGGCATTCTCTCAATTTCTTTTTCTCTCTATCTCCCTCTTTCTCTCACTCTCTCACTCTCACTATATTTCTCTCTCACTCTCTCAGTCTCCCTCTCCCTTTCTTTGTAGAAAAAATGAAAAGCGGCGAGATGTTTTTTGTCAAGAAATCCCTCCCAGTTTGGCTAAATTAAAAAGGTGTCCCTTCTAATGTTGAGTCAATAACAAAGAGAAGAAGATGGTGAGTAACACAGAAAAAAAGGATAGCACGTGTGGCAGAGAAAGAGAACAGAGAAAGGCTGACGTCGATTGATGGTCCAGTTGTTTTTCAATGGCTACTCTCTCACCACACGCGACAACAAATTTACTTGACAATATGATCTGGAGCAATGTATTTTAAATAATAAAGGCTGGTATTAATGGGATGCAAGCTTTTTACGCTGCTGTACGTTTTATTACTTTTTACTGCATCTCCCCATTATAATATAACACTGCACTATTTAAATCAAACAAACGTTCCAACTTCAAGATGAATAAACATCTAAGAGTTTACTAAATGAACTAAACCTATGAACTCGAATAATTGTTTCATCAATGACAAATAGCTGCAAATTGGTTAATGGAAATCATAGTATTTCAATTTGTATCCTAATCCCTTTATGCAAACGTGAAATTCATGAATTCAGTAGTTCTCGGGGGTGGTTAGTACAAATTCATGTATTCAGTTAGCCTTGCTAAAGTCATGAATGCTGCAATAAGCAGTACATGAATGATTGAATAAGTCTCACTTCTCAATGTGTTGTGTTACATTTAGTTTTACTTGTCCCCCGGGCAGCTGAGTGATCAAAAAAAATCAAACTTGTGTTTTTAATTCCTCCTAGCCGGGTCACTGGGTCAGATCTAATTGTTGTTTTAGTTGTAGTTTGTTGAGTAACTTGTTACTCAACAAGTTGTAATGGTATTATGTGTGGATATTGTTCAGTGAAAATCTTGCTAATTAGTCGGGCGTCGCTCGTGGTGGATTATTTTTCATGTTTCAGCTTTATGTTTGTCAGTTTCATGTCTTCAAGTTCACAGAAGGTTTAGATCTTGTGGTCGGTTCCTACTAATCACGATGTCTGACCTCAAACCGTAATGACCAGCCCCAGACATATATCGATCGGTAGGAGATTTCAACAATTTGGCAGGCTAGAATTGTTCCGATTCCTTTAATTTGTTTACTTTAACGCTTGACACGCTTGAAATTTCACTGTCTAAGTGAATTGTAACAGTTACTCCCAGTTCACTTCTACCCTGTGGCAGCTGTAAACATGGTCTATAATCGTCCCAATTATACGGCCCACTACCCCCTCCCCCCTCACTCAGTATGATACGGCATGGTGTCAAGAGACTCGTGGTACTACCTCTCTCTACTGAAGTAACGTGCCAGTAATTACACCATGACGGGCCCCAATTGTGTACTTGGGACAGTGGGAGGAAGGGGAAATTATAACCAAAATCACTAAATTATGACGTGAAATCAGGAACTGGGTGTGAAGTGTGCTTCTGAATCGGTTGCATGCCGATCATGATACCTCAATTCTGGGGTGTTGTTGTGGTACATGTTTACAATCCCTGGATTAAAGTGCATCAGATTCCATATCCACACCTCCAATGATTATGTTTTCACCTTTCTAATCAGGACAGCCCCAATTTTAGTGGAGATCACCTCTCCTCCCATTGCGATGAAGAAGAGAGAGAGGGGAGGGAGGGAGAGCGCAGCACAAGCTCTATATCTGCTGCTGCATGCTGATTGGTCGGTGATCACGTGACGTCACAACGCCCCACCA
>AVPN01001207.1:3672-14306 GCA_000695325.1 Pleurobrachia bachei
AGAGAGAGAGAGAGAGAGAGAGAGAGAGAGAGAGTGAGAGAGATGCCAGAGGGGAGTCAACTTCGTCCTCTTCAGACAACATGTGTCCCAGACAAGGTGACGCGACAGCCACTTCCGCGTCCTCCTCCCTCCACCAGGACGTGTGTCTAACACACACAAACCCTGATATTTGTCCCCCCATGGACAAACATGTGACCCGGAAGTTGGGGATCTCTCTTTCTTCATATCTATCTCTCTTTCTATCTCTCTCTCTCTTTCTTCCTATCTGTCTCTCTTTTTCTAAAAAAAAGAGAGAGAGAGAGAGAGAGAGAGAGAGAGAGAGAGGCTCTCCATCACTCTCTTGTCTCAAGGCTTAGCTTCTATCTTCCGCAATGTCTCTTTCCTTCTCAGCCTTTCCCTCCCAAATTATTGAAGTCTGGCCCAATAATCCCCCGACGCATTGCGTAATTTGACCAAACGTTTTGGTAACCAAACAAATTTAATTCAATACATATCGATATAAAAAACTGGATTATATCGCCAGCTTTCTCTGATACGAGTGATGGTAAGACTAGGGGGGACTAAGATCTCAAGCAATTACTTTTCATGTGCTTTTAGCGATGTCCCGTTAGTTGCGTATTCACCACAGAACTTGCACTGATATTCGGTACACACCTGGAGGAAGGGAGAAGATCTTCAAAATGAGTTATTGGAGTGATATATCGCACTCAAAACAGAAATGCAAATAGGGTCAGGGCAATAATCTGACGGTGTGTTTGATTGTACAGTACATACCGTTGTGGGGAGATTAAGGGTTGTATCGTGGTTATTGGTCAGATGCCTGGCCAATTCTGATGCCAGACCAAACTGTTTGTTACAGCAGAAACACTTAGTTAATTGTATCTGAAAATAATACACGTGACTCATGTGTTACTGTTATAACCAGTTGTTGAATAAGGGGTCATCTCGTTCTATAAGAAGGCGATGGCGATACTTCACCCCCCAGAAACCGCCCCCTAAAGGGAGGTTTCACCCGTGACCTGGCATGGCACAAACTCCCCAAGTCTCCTTGGGCCGAAGCAGTTGGCAACATACCAGCCACAAAGGACGGGGAACGGGAGCTCCATGGCACCCACCCCTTACTGGCTAGTGCTACGCACTAGCCAGCGTCCTCTTAGAAGAAGAAGAATAAGGGGTCACCCCTTAGCCCTTACTCAACAAATAACCAGTGCTGAACTTGATGTGTTATTATCGTGATAATTGTGTAATCAAGATATAACCACATCCCCCCCCTTTGCGGGCGTTGTTTTGGTGCGCTATTCGCGCGAGTTGTAAGGGTGTAAGGTCACAACCCTCAGAAGGAGTGGACCTTAGGGGGTATTTACAGGATTGAAAGCTAATATAATACACTGAGTATAGTATAATATTCTCAGTATATACTAAAAGTTAGCCGCCATTTAATATAGCCTACAGTCACCACCCTACTTACATCGGGATGAGATGTTGCGTAGTGGCGTTTGTAGATAAACTCACTCCGGTAGGTCAACCCACACAAGTCACAGGAATGGACATGAACCCGCTCCGTGTGTCGCTGGACTTCCTCCGCTGAGAGGGATTTAGTTACATATCCAGGCCCCAAGAAGAAGGGGTTGGAGAGAAACCATTACGGTGTTGTGTGTCACGTGATGCCCATATATGGCCATAATGTATAACTAGGACTCCACGGGGACATCAACGTTATTTCTGTAACCAGACACACACTAACCCTAATGTGAAGGAGGTAGCTCACAGGGAGACTTCGCTAGTAGAATCATGTCATGACTGTCTTAACAACTTCCTGGTTAGAGTTGTTGAGATACAAAATGAAACGATTCAGTTGTTGAGTTACTCAACCAGGAGAGAGGGAGGGGGAGGGGCGGTAATGGATAACTCAATAATTCAGGCGGCGTATAAATTACTCCACCTGATATTGTCAACCTTCCATGGTCACGTGTACTATAAAAACTAACCTCTAGTGAGGGGTGCTGCAGTTCCCCTGATCCTTTCCATCGAAATCAGCAGGGTGATAACTGACAAGGTAGTGATAACTGGCAAGGTTCACTATTGACCGTTCCAGCACTGTTGACTGTTCCAGCACTGTTGACTGTTTCTTGGTGTTCCTCTGCAACGTGGGTCTGGAACTCTGTTAATGTCACAAACCTAATCGAGGGAGATCAGAATTATATGAGAGTTTATTTTGGCCCGCTAAATCAAAGATTTTCCGGGCGATCAGTACTATATCCTCAATATGAAACCACGGTAACGTTATAACTGGCCCATCCCCCCTAAAAACTGTTCGTAGTAACGAACCTTTTGTGACATTTGATACATTTGAACACGTCAGTTCCTTTGTGGAAGTGTGCCAGATGAATATCATAGGCTTCCAGTGTGTTGAACTGCAAGGAAGTGTTATAAGCAAGTGATTATATATCAAGGCATCAATCGCGAAATAGAGTATCTGAGCGTTTCAATGTATCGCTATAGAAAACTCAAGTCTGACTGAGATATACGTACAAACTTAGATTGCCCAGTAGCTTTACACAGACAGCACTCAAACGTGTGTTCATCCTGCATGTGTCTCTTGAGCAGGGCTGCATCGGTAAAGGGTCGCTGGCAGATGGTACAGTCCAAATCGTGGGTAAAACTGGGCAGAGGAATATTATTTAGTAAGTAAAGTAAAAATGTTGTTACTACATCTCAATTACTACACCTTATTTTGTCTAAACCCTGGGTACAAGAAGTGACTAGGAGAGTTCAGAGTGGCTACCGAGGAAATAAAACTGCGCTTACCTTATGTGTTTGTACAACTCGGAAGCGGTAGAAAAAGAGGCTGAACATGTGACACAAGGGTGAGGTTTGTGTTCCTTATGTAACGTCTTCAGGTGATCCTCTAAATCCCTGAGAGAAACATAGGTAACGGTGCAGATCGTTTGAAAACACTGACCGAAACAAGTAAACAACCAATCAGAACTCTTTATCTAGGTCATGTGACTTGTTATCAGCCGATCAGGGACCGTATTTCCTGCGTTCCGTTCTTACTTATGTTCGGCGAAAACAGCGGAGCAGAGATCACATGTAAACACGTTTGAGTGTGTGAGAAGGTGGGCCTTCAGAGCTAGCACGTCTGGAAAGGTAAAGTTGCATAGACTACAAGCTAAACTGTTCTTCTGGTCGTTTCCTGCAGGGAGATTATGTTGGGGTTAGGATGGGTTTTGCATGGGTTTAGGAGTTAAGAGCTAGGAGCTAGTATATTTACCAATCGAATAAATGACTGGACTATAGGCAACTTCTAGTCATGACAACGATCACAGAGAGTTTCTCATCCGCTTATTGTACTTCCTGGGCCCGCCCCCTGAATGGGCACTATTGACATGGTCCTCCAGCAGAGTACTATTGCTGAATTTCTTAGCGCAGATCCCACAATCTGTTTCGTGACTGAATCTGATGATATTGGGAGGAGCTGGGTTAAACAGAAATCACACAATTGAAAGTTGGGGTCATTTCCAAGGGTGCCAGATAGCTGGTCAGGTTTTTTTAAATTTCTGTCTGTCATGCAGTTACATACGTTATATGTTTGTAGTAGTCGCTCTGGGTGGTAAAGGTTTCCGGGCACATGTCACATTGGAAACGTGCCTGCTGCTGTAGCGATGATGGGAGTGACAGGTTTCCTGAAAATGAATGTAGTGTGAGAAGGGTGGTTACGAAATATCCCCTCTAACGGCTACCAAGACGTGAGAAGGGCGATTCTACAGTAGCACAGTTATTAATAACCAGATAATCTTACCGTTCTGACTAGGCATGGTGGTATCAGTGGTCAGTTCACTGAAAGTCTTGGAAAGCAATTCTGCAAAGGCACTCAATTGGGAGCTATTGAGGTGACCCAGGTTGGAGATAACCGCTGCCAGCGTGTCCCTCACTGAACCATCAGCCTGATCTGAAGGGGGAAACTTAATAATTGCATATTATATTTTGTGAAAGCAGGGACTTGACTCCCAGTATAAGTATACTTTATAGCAGCTTGATGTACCATATTTGTAACGTTACACAGCTATCCAAGCCGCCGTTAATGGGCTTGAGAGTGGAGCTAAGAGAGTAGAGCTAAGAGCACTGACTATATATTGAGGACGATATCATAACCTCGATTTGATCCCTACCTCCTATTTTCTGTATTATCACATCGGCTGCATTGGAAGGAGGTGAATTCAGTTGCTGCTCGGAGCCGGTGGTGGTCAACTTGGCTCGTTTAGATGGGGGTACCTGCACAGGGGTCCAAGTTATTAAAACCATCCCACGGATTCAACTACCAATCAGAACTCACTATTTAGGTCACGTGACTGGTTATCAACCAATCAGGGAGACAGAGAGAGAGGCAGAGAGAGAGAGAAAGAAAGAGAGAGAGAGAGAAAGAGAGAGAGAGAGCGAGAGAGCGAGGGGAGAAGGAGAGAGAGAGAGAGAGAAGAAGGAGAAAAAAGAGAGGGCGAGAGAGAAACTGTAGGCTTGCTGCGCACATTATAACCTTTCTTCCGGTAGGATAACGTAGTAGTTAGAGGGAGAACATTCATCTCTGGAATGAACTCGGCTACGCCTCTCCAGTGCTCTCTCTCACTCCCTCTCCCTCACTCTTTTTCACTCCCTCTCTCTCTTTTCTCTCCCTCTCTCTAAGATGTGTAATGTCGCTGGACTAAAAATAAAGTATAGGATACTCTGCTCCTTCCTTGGTTTATCGCTCAGCAAGCTCTCACACGACAGACGCCTGCATGATATAGAAGTCATCCTCCTTCTATCTCAGTATCTCAGTATCTCAGTCAGTATCTCTCTCAGTATCTCTCTCAGTATATCTCTCTCTTACTCAACAATGTATAACACAAACGGTTTGGTAAACAGTCTCACAGCCAAGTCTTGCCGAACAGGCAAGATTGCATAGTGCCGGATCATCCTTTCGGAATCACCACCAGATCGTCTTCTGTCTGTCGTCGGTAAAAGAACACAACCGGTTCCACTATCTAAATGTCTCATGTAGCTTCCTCCCTCTATCTATCCATATAGATGTATTTAGGTGCCGGCAGGCACCTCCGACCCGAAAAAACCGAAAAAATCCGAAAAAACGAAATTTTCTTTACAAGAACACAAACAGCACAACATAATAACTTCTAACAGCACATAAAAAGTATTCTATTAGCAAAAGACATATATGTATTAAATAATTACAACTAATAATGCAATTGCAGTCCCTTTTCCTACTAAAATGAGTGCAGTGAGCAAACAGAGCATGTTCAATAATCCCTTTGTTCTATCTCACTATCTCCTGGGACTCACTATGCAAGCACTCAAGAAGGTTTATAGAGACCAATCCAACTATAACAAATAACCAGCAATCTATCGAGTGGGGTGTATGTCCAAGGTTCTCACATCGCAAGTGATAAGAGGACAGCAGACGGAGAAACTGTGCGCATATAATCAGTGGAAATCTACAAGATTTACTTTCAATCTGCCCGGATGAGACGAAGCAAGATCATACTACTATAACTACTACTGCATGGCACAACGGTGCAAATGAAAACCATGGAAATTAAGTACTGTCTAGAATGGGTTTGAATCGGTAACAGACAGGGTACTTCCTAGAGGGTTCAATCTCCCCCCCCCTTCTCTCTATCTCTTTCTATCTCTCACTCCCTCTCTCTCTTTCTTTCTATCTCTCACTCTATCTCTCTCACATTCTATTCCCTCCGGCGCACCTGTATATGTAACCAAGCCAATAGAACAGGAAAGAGAGCCACCACTGCTGTATAATTGACAGAGAGAGAGAGACGGAGAGTGATAGTAGGAAATAACGAGAGCGAGGGTGAGAGTGAGAGTGAGAGAGAGAGCGAGAGAGAGCGGAAGAGAGAGAGAGCGAGAGAGAGCGGAAGAGAGAGAGAGCGAAAGAGAGAGAGAGAGCGAGAGAGAGAGTGAGATAAAGAGAGAGAGCGAGAGAGAGAGAGCGAAAGAGAGAGAGCGAGAAAGAGAGAGAGAGAGAGAGAGTGATAGTGGGAAATAACGAGAGCGAGAGAGAGATGGAGAGAGATGGAGAGAGAGAGAGTGAGAGAGAGCGCGTACCGTGGTATACACACATATCTTTTACTTCCGGTGGCGCTTCTTTCCTCCTACGCTCTCGCACCAACCAATACCCGCGGCGTTTCCTGTCACATGACCTGCACAACATGTCCGGTGACCGGAATTGGCTAATCAGCGAGAGGATGGGCCGAGGAGCACTAGCTGTCACGTGCAATGTCCCTCCTATAAATTGGGCCGACGTACTGGCTACTTCCTCCTTCTTTTCCCCCGTGCAGAGAGAGAGTGAGAGAGGAAGAGAGAGAGAGTGAGTGAGAGAGTGAGAGGGAGAGAGAGAAGAAGAGAGAGAGAGAGATAGAGAGAGAGTGACTGGAGAGAGAGTGAGAGAGAGAGTGAGAGAGAGAAACTACATGATTAAGACTAAGAGATTGACAGGGTCACAGAGACACAGAGCCAATGAGGCACCCCCCACGTTGGATAACAGGAAGTAGTGTGATCAGTCCCGTGATAGCGGCACGGCAGCCACGTGATTTGCCCGCAAGACCTACAAGGAAACTGCCTATCGTGGGAGACAGAGAGAGAGAGAGAGAGAGTGAGAGAAAACGGGTGCTATAGCTATTTAGCAAGGAGGAGTTGGAGGAGGGAGGCACTTCCTGCTCACACGCATAAAATATGATGAAAAGGCTATAATAGCCTGGTACCACACCCGCCTGTATATCTCTTTTTTAACTCGACAATCTTTAACACAACCACTGTCAGAGCATTGGCCTGACCCTATTATCATTTCTTTCAAATACGGTTCTGCAAGGGGAGCAGCGAGCACACGAGAATTGTGGTCAGAGCATTGGTCTGACAGATTCAGAAGGGTAGCAGACTCAAGTGAGAAGTTCCTGCAAGTTACAACTGGTACAAAATATTTTGTACACTCGTATTATAGAAAATACTTGCCAGTGCAGTTTGGATTATAAGTAGCTGGAATATAGGAAAACGAACCATGCACTGAGAGAGGGCAAACAGGAAAAGCAAGCGAGTTAACGTGCATCAAGGCTGAGTAAAACCAGGAAAAGCATGCGCAAGCAGAGAGAGAGAGAGAGACAGAGAGAGAGAGAGACAGAGAGAGACAGAGAGAGAGAGAGAGAGAGAGAGAAAGAGAGAGAGAGAGAGAGAGAGAGAGAGAGAGAGAGAGAGAGAGAGAGAGAGAGAGAGAGAGAGAGCGAGAGAGAGCGAGAGAGCGAGGGGAGGAGAGAGAGAGAGAGATAATAAGGAGAAAAAAGAGAGGGCGAAAGAGAAACTGTAGGCTTGCTGCGCACATTATTATAACCTTTCTTCCGGTAGGATAACGTAGTAGTTAGAGGGAGAAACATTCATCTCTGGAATGAACTCGGCTACGCCTCTCCAGTGCTCTCTCTCACTCCCTCTCCCTCACTCTTTTTCACTCCCTCTCTCTCTTTTCTCTCCCTCTCTCTAAGCTAAGAGTAAGATGTGTAATGTGCTGGACTAAAAATAAAGTACAGGATACTCTGCTCCTTCCTTGGTTTATCGCTCAGCAAGCTCTCATACGACAGACACCTGCATGATATAGAAGTCCTCCTCCTTCTATCCCAGTATCTCAGTATCTCAGTCAGTATCTCTCTCAGTATCTCTCTCAGTATATCTCTCTCTTACTCAACAATGTATAACACAAACGGTTTGGTAAACAGTCTCACAGCCAAGTCTTGCCGAACAGGCAAGATTGCATAGTGCCGGATCATCCTTTCGGAATCACCACCAGATCGTCTTCTGTCTGTCGTCGGTAAAAGAACACAACCGGTTCCACTATCTAACTGTCTCATGTAGCTTCCTCCCTCTCTCTATCTATAGATACAGTATATTCTTTACAAGAACACGAACAACACAACATAATAACTTCTAACAGCACATAAAAAGTCTTCCATTAGCAAACGATATATTAAACGACATATTAAATAAATAATGCACACACAATTACAGTCCCTTAATTTGGCCTTTTCCTACTAAAATGAGCGCAGTGAGCAAACAGAGCATGTTTAATAATCCCTTTGTTCTCTCTCACACTATCTCCTGGGCCTCACTATGCAAGCAAGAAGGTTAATAGAGACCAATCCAACTATAACAAATAACCAGCAATCTATCAAGTGGGGTGTATGTCCAAGGTTCTCACATCGCAAGTGATAAGAGAACAGCAGACGGAGAAACTGTGCGCGTATAATCAGTGGAAATCTACAAGATTTATTTTCAATCTGCATAAAATGGTACTAGGCAGCGGATTACGGGGGCCCGGATGAGACGAAGCAAGATCATACTACATACTACTACTACTGCATGGCACAACGGTGCAAATGAAAACCATGGAAATTAAGTACTGTCTAGAATGGGTTTGAATCGGTAACAGACAGGGTACTTCCTAGAGGGTTCAATCTCCCCGTTCTCTCTATCTCTTTCTATCTCTCACTCCCTCTCTCTCTTTCTTTCTATCTCTCACTCCCTCTCTCTCTTTCTTTCTATCTCTCACTCTATCTCTCTCACATTCTATTCCCTCCGGCGCACCTGTATATGTAACCAAGCCAATAGAACAGGAAAGAGAGCCACCACTGCTGTATCCCTGCTGTATAATTGACAGAGAGAGAGACGGAGAGTGATAGTAGGAAATAACGAGAGCGAGGGTGAGAGTGAGAGTGAGAGAGAGAGCGAGAGAGAGCGGAAGAGAGAGAGAGCGAAAGAGAGAGAGAGCGAGAGAGAGAGTGAGATAAATAGAGAGAGAGAGCGAGAGAGAGCGAAAGAGAGAGAGCGAGAGAGAGAGAGAGAAAGAGAGAGAGAGAGAGAGAGAGAGAGAGAGTGATAGTAGGAAATAACGAGAGCGAGAGAGAGAGAGAGCGAGAGAGAGTGAGAGAGAGCGCGTACCGTGGTATACACACATATCTTTTACTTCCGGTGGCGCTTCTTTCCTCCTACGCTCTCGCACCAACCAATACCCGCGGCGTTTCCTGTCACATGACCTGCACAACATGTCCGGTGACCGGAATTGGCTAATCAGCGAGAGGATGGGCCGAGGAGCACTAGCTGTCACGTGCAATGTCCCTCCTATAAATTGGGCCGACGTACTGGCTACTTCCTCCTTCTTTTCCCCCGTGCAGAGAGAGAGTGAGAGAGGAAGAGCGAGAGAGAGAGAGAGAGAGTGACTGGAGAGAGAGTGAGAGAGAGAGAGTGAGAGAGAGAAACTACATGAGTAAGACTAAGAGATTGACAGGGTCATAGAGACACAGAGCCAATGAGGCACCCCCACGTTGGAAAACAGGAAGTAGTGTGATCAGTCCCGTGATAGCGGCACGGCAGCCACGTGATTTGCCCGCAAGACCTACAAGGAAACTGCCTATCGTGGGAGACAGAGAGAGAGAGAGAGAGAGTGAGAGAAAACGGGTGCTATAGCTATTTAGCAAGGAGGAGTTGGAGGAGGGAGGCACTTCCTGCTCACACGCATAAAATATGATGAAAGTGTAAAATAAATTAAGAGATGGGGAGATTATCAGAGGGAAACGTCTGGAGCTCCACTCAACTCTATAAACATAATAGTCGCTAGCCGACCTGATCTGAGAATCAAAACAGGATCTGGTGCCAATGCCATTACCGAGGGAATTTGGTTTCTGGATGTGGGATTGAGTGGGTTTGGCTCATAAAGTCAATTGTCAGGTCCAAATAACAGTCTAAATAAATGAGCAGGAAATTTACCTTTTAGTTAGTCCATTTTGAGACCTTTTTGTGTTAGTCTCGCTGTTTTCTTGGATCAGTGAGACTTGGACCAGTGAGGTTGGACCAGTGAGGTTGGTAGAAACAATCTGAGTAAAGCCATGAAACTATAATAGTGGAGATGTTCTAGTGAGATTTCATGAAACTGAAACGGGTGGTGGTAATTTGTTGAGTAATGCCAATGGGGTTTGTGGGCAGATCATATAACAACCAATTAAAGATTTATAAGAATTGGAGTGGAAACTTGACATAAAGATTTACATAAAGAGGGACATGATATATATCTATAATGTATAAAATATATATGGAGTGATGACTAAAATAATGTACACACGCTCAAATTGGATGAATTTTTAAAACACCAAGTTGTCCTTCGAAGACAAGAAAACACACACACACATTATCATCCCTTCTAGTTTTGAAAAAAGTAAATACATAAAGTCCCGTAGCCACGCTCCTAGGATAGGAGAATGTGATTAATCAATGTCCAACCGGCCATGTTATAGCCAGGAAGCGAGTTGGTTATGGTAGAAAGGAGAGATATCAACACCATCACCATGTTGTTATCATGTTACCATGGTTACCATATGGTTAAAGTTTGTCCTGGAGCGGGTTGGAATCTGGACTGCTCAACAACACCTGAAATGATGTATCAAATATATATCTGCCTAGTGAGGGGATCATGTTGAAATTGAGATGATGAGATATGGCCCAAACACGATGAGAAACATGCACTATATGTATAAAGTTGCCAGGTTCTGACTACTGTAGTCAGAACCTGGCAACTTTATACATATAGTGCA
>AVPN01001208.1:5856-20201 GCA_000695325.1 Pleurobrachia bachei
TTATCTTTCTCTTTCTAACGATACCAAAACGATTTCTGTACCTTATCTGGAACTGGAGATATGATTGATTATGTATTCCCCCCCAGCGCGGTATTCCCTCCAGGCCCTTTATAAAAGGGCCTGTAGCATATGCCAAATATTTTTTTTTCTTTAAATTTAAAATGTTCGTTCTGTAAAGGCTTCCAACAGAGTTGAAAAGCGCTGCCTTATCCGTGCGCGCGAAATGGGATAAGAAGCGAATGCCGTGCATTTACAGGATCCTGTAACTGGTAATTTTGAGCATGTTCCGGAAGTCTAATAATATTATATTATTATTTGGGCTAGCAGCGTTTGCCAACCAACAGAGTCCAGGTGACACACAAGAGACATAGAATTCCCACCATGACCTCAAACATGCTCGCAGCCCCTTGAACCTGCTAGCAGAGGCTCTGACCCTACTCCCCCCACCGTGGCTGCGCCCCTGGCTCCCTCCACGGAAGGGCTAGTGCCGAGTGCGGCTAAAAGCCACGCACCACCCCTGCCGAGATGAATCTTACCTTTGTGTCATCTCAGATATGTTGAGACACCATGCTTATGAGAGATCCCTGCTCCTGAGACACTGGACAAGGGTCACCGAAAACTTTGTCTCATTTCAACCCTTGTTTATAGGATGCTTGGTCTAAAGGGAGAGGCAGCTCTTGTTCCACCCATAAAGTACAACACAAAATGTCAAGTTAATGTGTATGTTGACTGTTCACTATCCGGTACTGACAACATCATCCCTCTAAAGACGTGCTCCAGTATTGAGAAAGTCGTTTCAAGGTAACAGGAACTGACCGACACATTTGAGCAACCAATCAGAACTCGTTATTCAGGTCACGTGACTGGTTATCGGCCAATCAGTGACCAGTATTTCCTTGTCATATCTTATTAGGAGGTTGGGGGCTGTTGATGCCATAGTAACCAACCATGGTAACCATGGTAACCAATACTGACTCTATTTTCAGATGTTTGGTTATGGAAGTGTTATGTTGGAGACTTTACAGGCTAAAGAATACGACTGATGGTTATACACACTGGGTCTCTAAGGCCAGCGAGGTAAATGTTTATATTGTACGAAATGTATAGTAATTGTACATTGTACATTCATAACTGTACATTTCTCTTGTTTCCAGTGGTGTATTATCTGCGTATTAACTGTTATGTATTAACATACGAGATTCGTAGATTGAGGTTTATTTATGTAAACACCTAACCTAGTGTATTGCGACCTATACAAATATATTGGGTATCTGCTATATTGTAGTTTGGTATCAATATATCCAAATAGTGAATATTTTGTACCCGTACTCGTACCCAAAGTTTTTTGAGATTTATTAACATGGCCGTTTACCCTGCAGGCGTTTTGTGAGCTATCGAAGGACCTGAAACAGATGGGTGCAGATGATGTCAAGGGATATCTCCGGGAGAGGGGTGTCCTGGCACTGTTCCCCATGTTTGACGCTTATGTCAACAATAACCTTCTCAAAACACCCTCTAAAACTCCACTTAGATCGCACCTGGCTACATTTGCAGCGTACAACCAGGTAACTGTGTGGGTAATCCTCCGACATACAGGCTGTCACTATACAGTCGGGTATGATTGAGTTTTCTGAAAAGAGCCCTCCCAACTAGTCTTGAATTATCCATACACAGTGTCAGCAGACTCAACTGATCTGGCATTGATATCACTCAATATCGAACTAATTGGTTGGTTCTAACTAATATTATTTAACTGATTTCTACAACTCAGGTAGTATCTTTGGGCGAGGGAATGTTAGAAGAACTGCTCTATGGAGGATCCCACAAATACCTAGCCCACCAGTTGGCACTACTATACCAGGCACTGGCACTCGCTGGCCTTCACTTGAACGATTTTAGAATTAAGGTATTAGACGGTATTATAGTCCGGATCAGGTGACTTTCTGTCCGCCCCACTATTTAGCTGCTAAATAGTGGGGCGGACAGAAATTAAATTTTAGCACTATTTTCGGTGAGTTAGAGTCCGGGCGGACACTAACTCACCTCTCATGGGAACTCGAGACTTCGGCCGATAGGCCGGAAACGAGAGTTCACTGGTTTATATTCCCTTCGTAGTGTTAGGGTTATTGTTTGGGTTCGAGGTTAGGGCTGTATTCTAGGGTTGGGTTGGGTTAAAAACCAGGTGAGTTTCATTTTCGACATTTTGACCTAGCTATCGACTTTCTGTCCTAGCTAAAAGTCGAAAATAAAGCGGACAGAAAGTCACCAAAAAATAAAAAGTCGACGCCAATTTTCGGACAATAACTCACTTTCGAGTTTAAGTCCAGGTGAGTTACAGTCCTAGGGCCCATCTCACTACATTATACAGTATGCATAATATTATAATAATTGTATTATATGTTATGGGCCATCTGTATTATGTGAATATTATGAGCATTGTTTAGAATATTTTATGCAAGGCCAAGAGGCCCGTTGTGATATAAGCCCTCATTACACACAGGGTGAGGGTATGTTCAAGACGGTAAAAGTGGAGCTAGAACAGTACAGTATCTTGTCTGTTGATACCATGGAATGCTTAGTTAACTTTCTAACAGCAACTCGACACGCTGCACTCGCCAGTGTTACTGATAATACAGCCACCACTCAGTTGAATGAGGCTGCTGAGCAGAGTTAAATTGGAGCATAATTGATGTTAACTAAATAATTGAAGTTAAACAATAATTGGATGATGGATTGGAGCATAGTTTCACGATTGAAACGGTTTCAAGTTTGTGCATGTTGTGAGGGGGGGGGGGTTCAACAATTGAACCGACCCCAATAAACTTGAAACCGTTCCAATCGTGAAACTCCATACTCCAATTATAATTTAACTTCAATTAAATGCTGAATGCTCCAATTATTAACTCTGCTCCGCAGCCTCGTTTAACTGAGTGGTGGCTGTATTATCAGTAACACTGGCGAGTGCTGCGTGTCGTGTTGCTGTCAGAAAGTTGACCAAGCATTCCATCGTATCAACAGACAAGATACTGTACTGTTCTAGCTCCCCTTTTACTGTCTTGAACATACATTCACCCTGTGTAATGAGGTACAAAATGAGGTACAGAATGAGGTACAAAATGAGGTGCAAAATGAGGTACAAATGAGGTACAAAATGAGGTACAAAATGAGGTACAAAATAAGGTACAAAATGAGGTACCCTGTGTAACGAGATGTAGGGCTTATAATTTATATCCCAACGGGCCTCTTGGCCTTACATAAATATATTCTAAACAATATATATATATATATATATATATATTGTTTAGAATATATTTATGTAAGGCCAAGAGGCCCGTTGGGATATAAATTATAAGCCCTACATCTCGTTACACAGGGTACCTCATTTTGTACCTTATTTTGTACCTCATTTTGTACCTCATTTTGTACCTCATTTGTACCTCATTTTGCACCTCATTTTGTACCTCATTCTGTACCTCATTTTGTACCTCATTACACAGGGTGAATGTATGTTCAAGACAGTAAAAGGGGAGCTAGAACAGTACAGTATCTTGTCTGTTGATACGATGGAATGCTTGGTCAACTTTCTGACAGCAACACGACACGCAGCACTCGCCAGTGTTACTGATAATACAGCCACCACTCAGTTAAACGAGGCTGCGGAGCAGAGTTAATAATTGGAGCATTCAGCATTTAATTGAAGTTAAATTATAATTGGAGTATGGAGTTTCACGATTGGAACGGTTTCAAGTTTATTGGGGTCGGAATGGTGGTGATAGAAAATACGGACCGTGGGCTACGTGGGAAAAGGGTGTTGAACTAAAAGTGTGTTACCTCTGAAATAATTGTTTTGTTACTAAAGTTTTGTTACTAAAGTTTTGTTACTAAAGTTTTGAAAATTGCAATTTGCATGCGTATGTGATGCGTTTACTATTTATTTGTTTGGTTCAGATTTCAGATTGTGTTTATTTAATGTTTGTCAGAGAGTTGGATAGATTTATTTCATTGTCTAATGTATTTCTATTTTATTTCTACGAGTTTCTAAGTTCCCTAATATCCTTATTGTTTTATTGTTCCTATTTTCCACACTGTGAGTGATGAGTGATCAATGGAATTGTAATCTTCTCCAACCGTGTTTAATTTTACACGATTGTCCCTGGTTGCACAGTCAATTTGACATCACCCTTAAAACACTACAGACTATTTTTCTAACCCAATATTTATAGCTCCACCATGTTAGTTGATAAGATGATCAGAGGATCGATAACTCGACCCCGATTTATCGTAACCCTCCTCTCCTGCTGTATCATCCTAGTTCCCCCGGGAGGTCTAGTCTACGGGTTTTCATCCATCACTCCCTACCTTCTATCCTACCTCCACTCTCTAGGCCATACCACCACCAAAACAGCCTTCTCTTGGATCTACGCAGCTCTTCTTACCGGCCAAGGAATGTCAATGATTCTCAGTGGTATGGCTGAACAGATATGGCCTACCCGGTATCTCTCCGTCATTGCTGTTTTCCTCTTTAATGGTAGTTTGCTGTTATTCACCTGGACAACATGTAATGTGGGTCTCCTTGTTCTGAGCTATTTTACAGCGGGGTTATCCCTTGGGATGCTCTATGTGCTGAGTTTGGTTGTGGGGTTATCTTGGATTAATAAGGAGTACCACGGACTAGCTGCGGGGCTACTTAGTTTTGGGTTTGGTCTCTCCTCCGCTCTCGTTGCTCCAATGCAGACACTCTACATCAACCCTAACAACATGGTACCTGTATACAATGAAACAATAGGTGATTACATATTTGATGATGAGGCAGTTTATAGTGCTGTCCCCCGGATGTTTACCGTTTTTGCTGTCTTATCCTTTATCCTCCAGCTGCCCCTCTCCTTTCTCCTCGCTAAAAACACAGATCTACCACCCTCCAAATCAGAGACTAGTATCAGGGACATGTTAAGAAGGAGAGAGTTTTACATCATGTTCTCCATCTTCGCGCTCAACAAATTACCCCTAGCTTACATCGCTTCGTACGCTAAATTCTACGGTGAAACATTTCTATCAGCGGATATGTTTCTCTCGGTAGTGCTGGGAGCAGCAGGGGTGTTTAATAGCTTGGGGAGACCATTCTGGGGCTGGATCCATGATAAACTCGGTGTCAGGTGGTCACTGGTTGGACTTGGAGGATTTACCGCTCTATCCATCTTCTCCTCCTACCTCTCCCGATTCTTGGAAGGGGCCCTGAACCAAAAAGGAGCGTACACCCTCTCAGTTTGGTGTGCTTACTTCTGTTGCGCGGGTAATTACGCAGTGTTTCCTGCTGCTACAGTCCAGTATTTCGGTCACGATGGCCTGGGCGCAAAGTATGGGGTGTTGTACCTCTCTCAAGGAGTTGGGGCGCTCCTCTCCGCTCTTTATACCGCTGTTATTCCCTTTTGGGCACCCTTAGTGATGAGTATAGTGGTTACCAGTGTGGTATCTGGGTGTTTAGCGTTGTTGTTACAAAGTAAGGATGGGGTGAAGAGGGATAGGGAGGATAGAATTGGGTTGTTGATGGGACCAGCGGCTGAGGAGTTTGAACTGGTTGAAAGGAGACAAGCTTATCCTGAACTTAATAATCGGTGATCAGACATCTCTCCCTGTTTGAATCTACAACTATTGTAGCTGTGTAATTGTGAGCGATGTTTCTGGGACAAATAGAGAATTCACACAGTGCTGGGGTGCTCCATAATATTGACTTTTGTTTCTTAATATCTCAGTTCTCGGATTGACTTGTTAGGGGGTTCCGACTGTCTCAACTCAGTTTAACCAGTCGGCCACACTTGAACCGTTAAACGTTCGAATTTCCAGTTTCCCGTTATACGGTGCTCTAATTATAATGTACATCATTGTATATCATGACACTTTAAATATTATATAGGGTGAAATTATGTTAAACTAATCTGGGTATATAATTATTATGTAGCTATAGAGCTGCTAAGATGTTTCTTTAATATTTAATTGCTGTTCATTTATACATTCAAATACACTGTAAATAATAGTTTCCCTGATATTGTCCCTTCAACTTTCACCGCTCGCATTTCTAACCCTCATTTTATAGTGCAGCTCTAGATAGCACTGGTATGACACCCAAGATAGTTAACCATGGCTAATTAATTAATTAATCAATGGCTAATTAAAATTAATTAAATATGGATCAGCAGCAGTGGCTGGCAATTGAGGGACGGTTGATTACCCTGAAAGACCACATACAGGTTGATGAGCTGGTACATTTCTTGCTGGAAGTAGCGGATAAAAGTGCTGTTACTGATCTGGAACAGTTCTCTGATCAGGTTATTAGTGCAGTCAAACATCTATGTATCGTGCATCCCCCCTCATATCACGTGATGTGCGAGGTATTGAATCTACTGCTCGAGCAAGTTGATCAGATGAGTTTATTTTTCTATTTGGGGTCAATGAATTCTTGTTCAGGATTTTCCCTCATTATTGGAGTATCTAAAGCGGCGAAGAGATGGTTTCTCTCTCCTTTGTGCCAGTCTCGCTCTATGCCAGCAGGATTTCCTGAAGAAAGAACTAGAGGAGGTGGCCAACTCTATACCTGAAACTGGTAAGAATAATGTCATATCTCACCGTTCTGGTTTTGCGATATAAGTGTTCCCTTGAGTAAAACACGCTGCGTTTTATTTCTTTTCGCGTAGAGGTGTTCCCATTACGGGGACGATCTAAAAAAGAAAGAATTTTTCCTACTGGCTATAACTAAATTCTTAATTCTGTTTCAGATGGAGCCCCAGTAACAGTTACACCATCCCGCCTACCCATCTTCAGCAAACTAGTATACGCCCTATCTAGCGGAACCTGCTCCTACACCCTTACCGGATCTCGAGGGGTCGGAAAGAGTTCTTTTCTCCGCCACCTCTCATCCCACCTCGCCTCGAATTACTATTTTGTTATTCATGATCTTGATGTGTTTACCATCCCTTTGGTTCTACAGAGAATGACTTGGAACAGGCTACATGACAGGTAACTAATAGATTACCGATTAAATAATTGATTGACATGAATAAATGTGTTATTTCAACTCTGTTTCAAATCCTTTCATTCGGAGATACGACATCACATGACACACATCACATGACATTCATCACGTGACATACATCACGACACATGACACATATCACGTGACATACATCACGTGACACGTGTACCATTTATCAGGTTGGTACACGTGCAGGGTGCAATGAGAAAGTACCACTTGGTTTGTCTGGATAACTTTAGACCTGAAGAGGGGGTCTATGCTAATTATCAGGCGGAGTTCTTGCACCAGGTATGTGACTAGTAAGGGTATAGTTCTTGAGTCATGTAACTACCCTTCCACTCCCCGGAACACGTTTCTTCTAGAACTACATTCCTCCATCACGTTTATCTCACATAGGTCCTGTACCACACATCTACTAGGCGTAATGCCATTCCCCCCTCAGGTTGTGAGGACCTGTCGGGATCTTGGTGTTAGTGTCATTGTCACAGCTAACGTGGTAGTATCCAATACAGAGGGGGTGGAGCTCCACTGGCTACCCCGCGAGGAACTCTTCCAAAACTACCCTCCAATAGTTAGACTAGCATCCAGTTGGACCAATCACACGCGAGAAGAGGTGGCGGCTCGAGTCCAGAACCAAACACCACTATCATGCAGCCCCCTACTGGCATTCCTGATTAACTTGTTGTTTATAGTTGATGGGGTTGGAAAGTTTAATGGTCATATTAATGCAATTAACCGAGCTACTGATAAAGACGAGACGGAAGAAAGGAGGTGTAGGATTATATTCCATAAGATCCTATCCCTCCTATCTGTTGAGAGATTGGAACTCCTCTCAGCACTGTACTCCCTACCTCCATGCGCTGAGGTGTCCCTATCGACTATTATATTGGTGTTACGGGGCTCAAACACACAACACACTGAGGGGGAGCTGGAGAAAGTGGAGGGTCATCTAGAGAAGTTGGCAAACTGGGGTTTGATAAGGAGTATCGTGGGTGAGGATCGGGAGCAGATTAGATACGCAGTGCGGGATCCGAACTTTTATCTGTTTTTCAAGGGGTGGGTAAAGAATCCGCTGACGGTGACTACTTTCCTAGAGAGGCTGCTGCATGATCCCAAACGGATGTATTTCAAGTGAGTATATTGTGGGCCACACTGCCTTTTATTTCACAAGATATAGCGCTCTAGCTCTGTGAGGGCTCGGCAGAGTAATATTGTATTACTTGAGTTTTGACCTCGTGTTCTCTTTATTCAAGTCATTGCTCTTTGAATACATCATATAATGCATAAATGTTGGTACACGCTTCATGAGTAACCCAAAACTGCCTAGCTTTCGATTCCTCAATCTCGTTATATTATATTTCATCTCCATTCTTCTTATTTTCGTGTCTCCCCAACCGACCCCGCCCCAGTCCCCACTTCACAATACATACAAGCGTACCAGTTTCTATAACCCATGTTCAGTTTCTGATCTCTCCCTCACCTGAAGGTACTATCCCTCACTCTCTCCTTATAACCCAGGTACTATAAAAGGGGAGTCCTGCACTACCTGGATAGGACAATAGAGTTTGTTAGACGGGCCAATTCACTGTGTGATTTTAGTGTTGAGGAACAGGTTGACTGGAAAAGTGATGTACCCTGTGTCGCATTCGCACTGGACCCTGCCCTTCTCGACAAGTAATGATTATATGATATGGGGGGATACTCAATAGTAATAAAGATATACCGCCTGTACAACTAAGCGATAGGTATAACCAACAGCGGACCCCCAAAAACTGCTTACCCAGATTGAACAATGGTTACACTCTTTGGTGATTAAAAAACAAAGAAAAGAAGGAAGCGGGAGGTCATAACTTAGGACAATGGATCTTGGCCCGAGTTCTGCAAATTAGTTATGAAATAATACGACACTTTTCCTTCAGTAGTACAACTCGCCCGCCAAACACCTTCTTAACAGCATAGCAATGGATTATATTGGCCCGAGTTCTGTGTTAGTTATGAAATAGTACAACTAACCACACTACCTCAGGGAGGTTGAAGATCATATAAATAAGAAACCCAAACTGAGCAGAGAGTTCTACGAGAAGAGACTGTACATCATCGAGAAAGTTGGTGAGTTAAATCAGGTTGGGAAACTTGTATCCTCTCCGTCCAGTATTATAGGGATTCCCTTGAAAGGTGGAGGGTGGAGAAAGGAATCCTGTCTTCATTCTCTCTCAATAGTCACTGAGCTCCAGAAAAAAGCAGTTTCTCGATCCCCCTCTATCACATTTTGTCAATCCTCCCCCTCTATTACACTCTCTTGATCCCCCTCTCCATTACAGGAATGGTTAGTTTGGATTTGCCAGTTCAAGTTACCATGTTGGCAACAAGTAGGATACTGGAAAACTTCGATAGCTATCACAGCTCGTATGCTGGCAAGGTGAGAGAACACGTGACCTGTATGTCCTTATATGGTCAACACGTAACCTGTATGCCCTAATTTGGTCATCACGTGACCTGTTTATAGCTATCACAGCTCCTACGCTGGAAAGGTGAGACAACATCTTGGGGCGCTTATAATTGATAATGCTGAAATTCAAACCCTATATAAGAAGAAAATTGAGGGGAAAATACTGACTCTTGATGAATGTCCCTCGTTAGTGGGGTCCCCATTAATAAATTAAACGTTTATTTCTTGCATCTATCATGTAGGACCTCAATTTGTGGGCACCAAAAATGAGACCTGTGGTTTACTCCCCCATGACCCCTAGGAAGATAAAGCGAAGTTGCTGTGCCGGCTAACAGAGATGTCCCTTGAAACATATTGTGGGCTGGAGGATGTTAGGGAACGACTTCTATCCGCCATTAAAGAGGTATAACAAAGTCGTCACTGACCGTATTATACACGGTTGACGGTCAACCACTGGTCGTCCCTACCCGATAAGTTATAGGTTATAAGAGGTTCAGCAGTCAGCTAAACTCGGTACACGAGCGTGTCTAGCTAGACCCGTCTTGATTAGGAAACATTTGTTGGTTAAAAACATCACAATGTATGAATAGCAAACGTATGCAAACATTAGCTAAATATTGATCAACACGTGTGATTTCAGATACAGAGACTAGTATCGGAGACAGGAGGTGAAGCAATTAGGACCAAGTACTATCTGAGGGTCTTTGGACCACTAGCCGAGGTATGTTTTGTTGTTTTATCTATCAATTTGAAATGTATTCAACTACTATTCCCCAGTCCAATGTTAATATTCTCACCTATAAACCCTCCCTTTGTAGATCTACCAGGCTGAAGGCAGGTACGGTATGGCAGTAGATTGTCTCAGGATTTGTCTGAGGCTGAAGTTTGAAAACACCACGATTAAATGGCACTTTAAAAAGAGGCTCAGCGAGGTGTTACGTCTCCAGGGTGTAGCCGGATCACAAGGCACCGGGACAGCCACCACCCCTGAGGTTTGTGTATGAGGTTTTCCTGAGGTTTGACTCATGACTGTCAAAGTTTATTTGAGGTTAGTATGTTTGTCTGAGGTTTGTCTTCAAGGTTTGTCTAAAGTTGGCATGAGGTATGGTATGAGGTTAGTGTGAGGTTTTGCTGAGGTTTGTCTGAGGTTTGTCTGATGTTTGTCTGAGATCCACTGAGTAGTGAGTTGTTTAGCTCCACTTTCTCTTCAGGCGGGAAGCAAGGGTGAATTTTTACCTGATCTGGACTCTGATAATATCGGAATAACAGATAAGATTCGATCACATGTTTCACTTTCTGACTATCTCTACATCAAAGGAGGTGGGTTGCACGTTACACACGTACAATTTGTTCAATTCCCGGCTAATTTCATCAACTGTTTTGCCGACCAAACGTACTAAGATCAAACTAAAAAAAAGTCTTTGATATTATGGCCGACTTTAAATTAAACCACTCCCACAGATTTTGAACAAGCATTCAAATACTACTTTGAGCTGTACCGAAGGTTCCACAGTATATACGTTTGCGTTAGGGAACAAGAGAATATATTGGTGAATATGGGACTTCTGAAACTACAGAAAGAACGGAAACTAGCTATGTGGTACGTTTTACAGGAGACACCCCTCTAGGAGTGTACATAAGAAACTTTAACTGATTAGATACTTCTGGTGCAGGGTGGGTACAAGGTACTAAGTATTCAGTTAATTCAGAGAGTAAGAGAAGCTGATCCTGTAAAAATAACTAACAAAAAGCAAATCAAAATATTCCTTTCCCCAGTCATGCAGAGGATGCCTGTCAGTTTTTCAAGGAGGCACACACCCACCATATGAGACGGACTGAGAAAGAGAGTACAAGAATTAAACTGTACCTACTGTGTACCCATCTTATACTAGGTTGGTGGAATGCGTTGGTTGGTAATTGGTTGGTAATCACCGTATACATTGGGAATCACTGCAGAATTCTTTAGTCACACCACTTTGATATCTATTATATATCCTACAAGATGCTCACTTAGTTTATAAGGATATTTTATAGGTTACCATCGCTCTTGTTGCTTCAGGTCACGTGACGGTGGTTAAGAAGCTGTTAACTAATCTGAGGAATGCCCATGCGCACACTGATTCCGAGTTCCTGTTTGTCTTGAGTAGTAATGACCAGAAGTAAGTGGGTAAATTTTATCTTTTTATTAAGGTTTTAATTATGTTAATTATTTGGTTAAATTACTACTAAATTAATCATCTTGGTTTTTAGGTTGCCTTTCATGGAGCTGTCACATTTTGAGAAACGGGAGTTTTTTAACCGTCTTCCACCAGCACGGGTAAGTGTACTCGATAAATTTAGTGCCTAATGATTGGTAATGTTCAGGCATTGTACTGGGTGCAAAATGCTACTTTATTGCTACCATATTGAATTCCGGTTTTGTAATGAATACCCAGTATATTGTGATGGTGCACATTACGTGATGAGGACAAAACTCAACATCATAGAATAAATGCATATTCTTCACGACCCATTATTCTTTCTCTCCCTTCTAATAATTCCATTAATTATTATCTCTCCTTCTAATAATTCCAACCCCAGGTGAATGTCAGAATGTTGGAACACACTAACTACAAACGGAAGAAAGATTCCTTGAGCGAGATCGATAATAAAAGATTTTATTCCTTCCCATCTCAAGACAGAACCCCCCTTGATTTGAATGTCAGTTCTCTATTCACTGAGGTAGGTTGTAGATCTTCATAACAAAGTTGTGTCACGACTAAATGTCATTTTCCAGATCACATTTTTTAACCTCCCTACCACTATCCCCATCATTGACACTCCTTTAGCTTTATTTCACTGACATCCCTTTCTTCCCTGAAACCCTTTTTTTTCCTTGAAACCCCTTTCTTTCAGGTTGATTTGCAGTTAACATTGTTCATTAAGATGCGCAGTACTAAACTTTAAGATGTCTACCTTAGTGGCAATTAACTTTGATGACTTTGGCTAGAGAGAGAGACAGATAGAGGCATACAGAAATGGTATAACTGTGCATGTGCTCCTTGACCGGTAAGCGTGGGTTGAAAGTCGAAGAAATCGAGCTTGCTGAGCTGCGGCTGAATAATTATCTGAACACAAACTCTATATGTTTACACATCAAATTTACATTCGTTTTGGACTTGGAATGTTTAATCTTGCACAGTGAAATGAGAGAAGTTGAATGTTTTTACCAGTTTATTGTATCATTGTGTTTTATACATGTCACATTTCTTTAATCTACACATAATTCCTCCTATTATTACTGCGTGTAAACGAGGTAACTCCGGTCTCTGATCAACCCCAATAAACAGGTTTGTTCGCCGGACCTCAATTTACACAACACAATACACAGTACAGTAACGCGCCGTAACATAAAGGTTGGAGTTCTGGCGCGCACGGGCGTATAAACCTGGAATTGGAGGTTTTTCTGATCGGGTGCGTCCGGCATTGCTTGCTCCAGCCCCGTCACTTGCTCAGTGCTCCGAGAGCTCTGATGAAAGGATTGCGGGTGGGTAGGCAAAGATTGATTAATATCCCCCAGCCTGTTTTTGTTCCAGCTGGAATGTTGGTTGAACAAGTAAAAACAATACTTTTTACTGGAAGTTGAATTTGAGAGGCTGGATGTAAACATCACATTAATAATTAATTAATTAATACATTGAGGGTCAGTCAACAAGATTGGGTGACTAAGTAGACGTACTCCTTGCCTTACAGTTATGACAATTATAGACACTCGCAATATGAGTATAGTTCAAACAGATAGCCGAAGCAGAAACTAAACGTCTTGCCTTGGCCACATAGAAATAACAAAACAAACAATCCGCTAGTCGAAAGGCAAAAGCCTCGGTGACCGGCCAGGGAAAACCCCTGAAAATTAACAACTGTTTTTATTTATACATGATAAAAAGGATTGTCTCTTGTTTCTGTTGCTCGCTATTATAGATGACCGGCAATCCTTCTTCGCAGTCAGTGACACAAACAATGTGGTAAGTGGTTCTGGTAGCTGTATTTGGGGTACCGGGTATCCGGACAATCTTGTTCACTTTTATAATAATGTCTCTGTAGAGCTACCTGGAAGGGTGAAAAAGGGATCAGTTGTAATGTTAATTGGAGCAACAATTACAGACAATGAAACTCGAAAGCCCAGATTCCAGAATTGTCGAGATCGAGTTGTCCCACTGCCCCGCCCATCTCCCTTGTCAAATCACGGCCCGCTTTTCCGCGCGCACGAAACTCCAATTCTTACACTCTCACTGAAACAAGATCACTGCGCCTTACAATTGGTTACGAAGTCACCCCTAATATTGCATATAGGGGTGACAATACCGCTTGCCGAAAAATGGCAATTTTCAAGACCTTCTCATAAAAAGTTATCGAAAACTGGTCTAAAACCAATCTAAAACGTATGGCACTAGTTTGTATAGTAACCAGGACCTGCATTTTACAGAAAGTAACGGTCCGACTACACATACGCACATGTTTAACAACAACGGTGTAACACGTACTACCATATATGGTCATAAAATGCCAATCTTTAGGAATTTTTTCTGACGAGACTATAGCTTAGTTATGAATGAATAGCATTTTACACATTCCTGAAGCTTTTTGTAACCAAATTCCAACATCTTCATGGTTTTCCAAAAACAAAAACAGTGTTAATGGCCAAAAAATCAAAAAATTCGGTTATGTAATGGTAGCTCAGACAATTTCCTCGGTATGTTAAAAAAATTAGAACTTTCTGTTTTGTAGTTTGGACACAGGAATTTTTTCCCCGCTGTACAAGCGATATTATTACCCCTACGTGCTCTCGCCCACCGGGGCGCTCGCATGGTGGGGTAATTTCATTACCAA
>AVPN01001211.1:0-12523 GCA_000695325.1 Pleurobrachia bachei
CAGCCGTGGTATCACGGACAAATAAAACGGGAACAAGCCAACACGCTGTTAGCTACACATGGCCTAACTGACGGTCTGTTTCTGGTGCGGGGCAGTAGTAATAGCGCAGCGGATTATGTGTTGAGCATGTCTCACGATAAACAAGTTAAACATTTTCAAATTACTAAACGAGGGGGTAGGCCACCTTGGTATGCGATAGAGGATGGTCCTGCTTTTCCTGATTTGTGTTTCAATCACCTTGTGATAAGTTTACGACGTCTAGCCAATGGCCGGTTCGAGTCTTGTTACTGCATTAAACAATGAGGGAGATAACTGATATCAGGTTCTGATTTTCTAACTTGTCCCTGTATCTTGTTTCGATTTTCAAATGCTCTCTAGATCTGACAAGAGATGTGTTTGAACTGTAAAAAGTGTACCGCTGTTAATTTTCGTTTAATAAATTCCTGGTTAATCAATTGGGACCGATAGAACTTGTTGTTGAGTACTCATAAAGAGAGAACTGTGCAGTGATGGATAGATGGAGTGCAGTGTACTTTTTCAAAATCTCTGTTTAGGGGCTTGCTTTGACCAACCATCATAATCATCTTAACTTCTAGGCCGAGTATGATCCAAAATTCCTTAAATTTCAGATGGTTATTTAGAATTTACTCAATCGGCGTTCCTGGATCGAACAATGTTATTTTCTTTCAAAAGAGGTTATTTTGTTGTGCTCTATATCAATTTCACTTCCGCGCTTTTAGATAACTTGTCGTTCATTCTTGTTGATCTTTTTCTGAAATAATGCTGTAATTCTGCAAGCTGCAAAGCAATGACGTCAGTGATGTCGTCACGTAATCAAAAGGTCTTTTCCCACGGTCCACTGCGCGTGCACGCGAAGGTGTGCGCGGCCGGACGCACACTTGCTGCCTCTACACCGCGCATTTCATTAAGTTCACGTCACGGCGCCCTACGAACGGTGAGAGTGCGGCCAGTTGCACGCGAAGAAGTACCGAGTGATCACCGACTCATTGGACCTCCTTCCATTCTCTCTATTCAACTGCAAATCTTTTATTAAGTTACGTTTCTTTGACAATAAAAAAGCGGTAGTTTTTCTTCAAACGTCAGTCACCAATGAAAAAATAGTACATTCCCAAAAAGCGGTAATTAGCTACAGATTTATCACAATTTAAAAGAGATTGGGTAAATATATTTAATATATTATATTGGCGAGTTAAAAACTTTCAGAAAGAGTGAGAAACAATAGTTTTGTTGTTAATTCAACGTTTTAACCCATAAATTTATCACGTACTTTTATACTGCATGTCGTGCTTCAATAATGCATCTGACACTCAATAATATACTCCCATACACACACTTTCTCACCATATTATTGTCCTAGGTGCTTGTCAACATACCTTCCCCTCTTTTATGAGAAAAAACTGCTGAAAATCTCGTCAGAGGAGAAATTATCTAACAAAAGAGGCACCCCGTGTTTTGTTTGAAAGCAAGACAGACACCCTCGACATATATATTCTGTATTCTATAAAGCTCATACTTAGAAAAATATATAAAGTTAAAAGCAGACCACTTAAGTAGATTAATCACCTCCAACTCCATTTCATTTAGATAGATGTGGGTTTAAGTTAAACCTAGACAACAAATCCTCAAAAACTCTATTACAATTAACACTACTTCCTCAGATCTAATGTCGTGGCCCAAAATGCTGCGTGTTCTAAAAAGGGAAGTATAGCTCTCAAAATGAAAGAGTCCAGATATCTGCTACTATCGCTGTTTGTTCCATATTAACTCTTTACTATAAACTTTGTTGAACTCCCATTCTTGGGTCTCGCTCCCATCGCAGTGGTTTAACTTGATTGGATCCTTCGCTTTGGCATCCTTGACATCTAGACAGTTCCCACTGGGTACGTGCTTTAGCTGGCGTGTCTGTGGGGAGAGAAGTGTTTATGAAGGAGCAACCATAAATATTTATGTAGGAGCAGAGCGAAAATTTTCTCACCCTGTTGGATTCATGAACTTTCATTTTCTAACCAACAAAGTACAAACTAAATCAGGATAAATTATTTAATAACACATACCTTGACATCATAAGCCCACTGTTGGTTGCCACCCATTTTATGGCAGGGATACCACTCCAGAGTGGCTCCGGGCGAGTAATTACTATTGTCCAGACAATAATCGTTCTTTCGGAGTGCTACAATTTCGTAGTCTTTAGAGAAGATGAAAAACTGAAATGAGCTTGATGTTAGAATTATACGGGGGAAAGCAATTCACTGAATCAGGAAATACTGGTCCCTGATTGGCTGATAACCAGACACGTGACCTAAATAACGAGTTCATGACACCGCGCATTTCATTAAGTTCACGTCACGGCGCCCTACGAACGGTGAGAGTGCGGCCAGTTGCACGCGAAGAAGTACCGAGTGATCACCGACTCATTGGACCTCCTTCCATTCTCTCTATTCAACTGCAAATCTTTTATTAAGTTACGTTTCTTTGACAATAAAAAAGCGGTAGTTTTTCTTCAAACGTCAGTCACCAATGAAAAAATAGTACATTCCCAAAAAAGCGGTAATTAGCTACAGATTTATCACAATTTAAAAGAGATTGGGTAAATATATTTAATATATTATATTGGCGAGTTAAAAACTTTCAGAAAGAGTGAGAAACAATAGTTTTGTTGTTAATTCAACGTTTTAACCCATAAATGTGTATCACGTACTTTTATACTGCATGTCGTGCTTCAATAATGCATCTGACACTCAATAATATACTCCCATACACACACTTTCTCACCATATTATTGTCCTGGGTGCTTGTCAACATACCAGGAACCGACCGACACAAGTAAACAACCAATCAGAACACGTTATTTAGGTCACGTGACTGGTTATCAGCCAATCAGGGACCAGTATTTCCTGGTTCCGTCGGTTCCTGCAACATACCTTCCCACTCCTTTATGAGAAAAAACTGCTGAAAATCTCGTCAGAGGAGAAATTATCTAACAAAAGAGGCTTTTGTTTAAGCAAGACACCCTTGACATATATATTCTGTATTCTATAAAGCTCATACTTAGAAAAATATATAAAGTTAAAAGCAGACCACTTTAGTAGATTAATCACCTCCAACTCATTTCATTTAGATAGATGTAGGTTAAACCTAGACAACAAATCCTCAAAAACTCTATTACAATTAACACTACTTCCTCAGATCTAATGTCGTGGCCCAAAATGCTGCGTGTTCTAAAAAGGGAAGTATAGCTCTCAAAATGAAAGAGTCCAGATATCTGCTACTATCGCTGTTTGTTCCATATTAATTCTTTACTATAAACTTTGTTGAACTCCCATTCTTGGGTCTCGCTCCCATCGCAGTGGTTTAACTTGATTGGATCCTTCGCTTTGGCATCCTTGACATCTAGACAGTTCCCACTGGGTACGTGCTTTAGCTGGCGTGTCTGTGGGGAGAGAAGTGTTTATGAAGGAGCAAACATAAACATTTATGAAGGAGCAGAGTAAAAATGTTCCCACCCTGTATGCGCATGAACTCTAATTTTCTAACCAAAATACCAGGTTAAACTGTTTAGTAACACATACCTTGACATCATAAGCCCACTGTTGGTTGCCACCCATTTTATGGCAGGGATACCACTCCAGAGTGGCTCCGGGCGAGTAATTACTATTGTCCAGACAATAATCGTTCTTTCGGAGTGCTACAATTTCGTAGTCTTTAGAGAAGATGAAAAACTGAAATGAGCTTGATGTTAGAATTATACGGGGGAAAGCAATTCACTGAATCAGGAAATACTGGTCCCTGATTGGCTGATAACCAGACACGTGACCTAAATAACGAGTTCTGATTGGTTGTTTACCTGTGAACCACCCTGGTTGTGGCACCAGTAGACCCCAACTTGTTTATCACCCTTATCATCATCCAGACGTTGTAGATCATCCAGACAAAGATTAGTCGATGGGTTCCGGATCTAAAAAGAAGATTAAATGTACAATACGTTTCAAAAGTGTCTCAATTTGTAAAATTAAATGTAAGAGGAACAATGCTATGTGACGTCACAGGGGCGGGGTGTTGTTGAGAGAATAGAACACCCATTTTGGGACTAATTAGGGGTTTCTTATAAAATAAATTTAACATTAAAATGGTAAAAGAATGCCAGCAGCCAGGTGTTTCGTCAATGATCAAGTTGTATTATTAGGCAACACATCCTTTTAAATTAGTACATAACTAACGTTTTGGCCCTGGCCTCTGTGTTATAGAGACTACAACAAAATGAGGAGCCATGTTTCCTTGGTGACAAAAGGGGGCCGCTTTTCCATGGTGACAAAAAGGGGTCATGAGAACAGTTTTGAAATAAAATTTTTTAGAAAATGGGATAAAATTTAAAATAATTGAGTGCGTACATTAGTAAATAGTGTGTATATCTCATAAGGTTAACCCTCAGCCTGTTCGACATGTTCTCCAGACAATTCATCAATTTCAATATCTGAAATTGGCGCCATCGATCCATCCAAAATTCATGAAGACGCCAACCCGTGTCCGGTCCGGTTTTTGTCCGGTCCGGTCCGGTTTTAATTTTATTTATGTCCGGTCCGGTTCCGGTCGGTTTTAAAAACCCCTGTCCGGTCGTTTATTGCATGAGAAGCAAGGAATTTAATGATTTCTAACTTACCGAACCGAGGGCAAAGTTACTATCATCAGGTACTACCAGCTCAGGGTACACATTCTTCACGAACCTGTGGGAGAGATATCATTAATTAGTCGATTAATATAGCAACGACTTGGAAACGGGAAATTGTCCATAATTGATTATTTCCCATTTCAACTATTGTTACAAGGATGAAGGAGAGGGGGATAGGATATATGGTGCTTGTGCTTTCACATTCCCTCATTGGACTTTGTTTCGAGTACTGAAACAGCAGATCTACAACAAATGTGGCAGTGAATCGGCCACTTCAAACAATCTCCCATCTTTTAGTATCAGCTGTATGTGGGTCGGTAACATCGTTTGGCACACTATCATTCTGTGATACAGTTTCAGAACTTAGGATAGGCCACTCACGACTGGTCGGATAGACGTGACAGTGTTCTACACTGGAGAGAAATATGCAGAATGATCTGCTTGACGATATCTATCTTTTTTCCTATCTTCCTATCTCAAGGTTCCACCATTCAAGTTTCTTTCTTCTCTCTTTCTTTATTTCTCTCTATCTCTTATTCTCTCTCTCACTCTAATAAAGACCCATTTAAATTGCCCCCGTTTTAACACTTCCCACATCAAGTACTGCAGTAGAGCTATACAGGACAGTACTGCAGAGCTATAATACAGGTGCTACAAAGATACACTGTTGCCACTATGTCGTACTACAGCTGTACTGGATAGTATAAAGGGTTGTTCAGAAACATGGAGCGACTTGGAGATAAAAATTGGAAAGATAAAATCCTCTCTCTAAACTCCCCAAACAGACAAAAATCAGTTGCCTCCTTTGTCTCCAACGAGAAAATAAAATTGGGCCGTTGAGATTGCGTTACCAAGGGAATAATATGTGAGGAGATACAATAAATGACAGCGAGTGTCGAAATCCATTATCTCAGAGAAGTAATGGATTTCAAATGGTTGACATTCTAAGGGGCTCTCGCGCTCTATCTCTCTCTCTCTCTCTCTCTGTCCTTCTCTCCCACTCTCTCTCTCTGTCCTTCTCTCTCACTTTCTCTATCTCTCTCTCTCCAGGTGGTGATGGAGATGCTTAGCATGCTGACGTTACTAAGGGGCGACAGCAGCGGCAGATCTAGAAAGAGAGGGCAAATAGAAAGAGAGGATGAGAGATAAAAGGAGCTGCACACGCACGCACGGGGGAGGGGGCTGGAGGGAGGGGACAAGCAATACAGTACACACACCAGGAACCGACCGAATCAAGAAATACTGGTCCCTGATTGGCTGATAACCAGTCACGTGATTTAAATAACGGGTTCTGATTGGTTCTTGACTAAAACTAACAAATTACCATTTGAAAGATTTGCACTGGAGTCGATCTCGAAGATGTCTCCTGGCACTAACGTCCCCATAATCCCTCCCTTTACCTCCCTGGATCTCGTAGTAGTACTCCTTGTATTCGTCTAGCCAGACCTGGTTAATTAAAGGGGATTAATTAGGGGAGAGGGTGGAGAGGGTGGTTGGTTGTATTAATTATATTCGTTTAACCAGACCTGATAGAGGGAGAATGGAGAGGATTGTTGGAGAGGGCTTGGTATTATAATGAACTGGCGCTTCGAATTGTTGTTATGTTCTAACCCCCTTTTACATGCGGGGCGCGTGAGCTGTAGTCATAACTTGGCAATCGAATTGGGTCTTGTTTGATATTTATTTTTAATTTCTAACACGCTTTTACAATTCATGGAGCGGTGAGAGAGGGTAGCAAATACAAGCTCTTGGTATTATAATTGACACTCGAATAATTTGGTTTCATTATCTCACCTCAGCTAATCGGCGAGTATTTCTGGACACCGTGTCCGTTCCGTCGGGGAAGGAAACAGGGTTTCTAACCCTGAACAAATGACCCACCCTGGAGCATGGGACAATCTCCAACCTTCCACCACACATCCAAATCTGAAATTGGGAAATTGTGAAAGTTAAAATTATGGATATAAATAAATTCAAGCTTTGATCGCGTGGTGATAAAAAGAACTGATTAATAAAATCACACGGTAAAATTAACTTCTAAAATTCCAATAACAAACACACCCTAAATGAGATTTCTAGATTTTCTCCACCCCAGATTTTCATTTCATCATCATAGGTTCCTAGTTGATAGAAGTAGTCTCTACTCATAGCGAATAGTCCACCCGCCATTGTAGCAGACCTGAAACAAATCATTATTGTCAGACTTCATCATGTTCTTTAGGGACACGGACAGTGATGCTACTTTTTGAAAGAAAAAAATGTCTTGGGCGATCGTTCAAATCCCAATCAAGATGAGAATTGAGAGCAGACTACTACTACTTACGCCTGAGGTGCAGTGATACCAAGAGCTCGTTGGGTTGCATTCAGGGGGATCCACTTGTAAATCAGACCCCAATGGAAGCCGCCCTTTTGGATTTCCTGTGAATTGAAAATGGGTAACAAATCATCTCCATGAATAAGTCAGAACTGGCTGAACAGTAACCATATTAGGGCACGCACCATATTTGGACATACTAACTTACCTGTTGGGCATTGTTAGGGTACTCCATGGTGTCAGTGTTTGATGATATCAATACATGGACACACTACAGTAGATGGGTTTAGGTAGACACGCTCAGCCATGGGTTCCAACCACCCATGTGAACATTCAACGTGGGCATCGAAAAATACCAACAACTGGAGGAATGAGGGGGTGGTTAGAAGTCAACTTAGCAGGGGGGAGAGTTAGAGACCAGAAAGCAATCAGAAAGAAAAAGAAGAGAGTTAGAAAACAGAAAGTAACCAGGGAGAGAGAAGAGACCAGAAGTCGACTGCCTAATGAGGATGCTGGGGGGGGGGAGAGACCAGATTAGAAGTTTGTTACGAATGAATTGTCAACAAGTTTAATAATTGAGTGGTGACTGATACGTTGTTACATTCTCTATTATTATTGTTGTTATGGAGAGGAGAGAAACACAGCGATCTTATAAAGATATTATAAGGTCATCAAACAGACGGCAAGATGTTAGTCCGCAGAAAGCCTTTGTGTTTTCTGATAATTTCATGGATTCACAGATGAGTGAAGAGAGAGAGAGAGAGAGAAAGTGTACAGAGCATTCTTATACGTTATAGCGAGATCAATTCATTAGAGTATTGTGAGTGTGTATGAGTTGACTAGTGAAACTAAACAGATGTCCCTCACCATTCTCTAGAATCTCTCTCTCAAGCATGCACGCCTCTCGACTCCGTGCAGCATCGAATCTACGAGAATCTCTCTCTCTCTCTTATAGTTCACACACTCTCTCTGTCTCCATTTCTCTTACTCTCTCACAGTTCACACACTCTCTCTGTCTCCATTTCTCTTACTCTCTCACTCTCATATATCTCACACTCTCTCTGTCTCCTTTTCTCTCTTCTAAGCTCCACTCTGTCTCCTCTAGACAGAGGGACTAGAGAGAGGACAGAGAGACTAGACAGACCGTCTCTCTCTCTCTCTCTCTTTCTCTGACTGTCACTTACATCTCAGTGAAACCCAAGTGGAAGTGGGAGGCACAAACAACAGCAACTTACATCTCCAACACTATACGCAGCTCCCGCCATTCTCGCCTTGATCAACCCAGACCTCTCATCGAGCCTTAGAACTTTCACCTTCCCTCCCATTAGGGCAACTATTTCATCGAGCGGCTTCCGAGTATCCGCTGAGAAGGGTATACATTAGATCTTGTTTGGTTTGTATGGTTCGTCAAATAAAGGTGAATCTATATCTCGGTGGTTTAGAAGGTGAATTGAGCCCAACAGGAGAGCCCAATTAGCTGTCCTGATGCCCATGGCCACCAGGACAGGTTGGATATTATTTCAAGAGCCCACCAGAAGATCTAAGAACTCACGATGTGCATCAGTACTGGCATCATCCACAACAATAATATCAGCCAGCAATTCAGGTGGTGTTCTCATCAGCACCGAGTAGATGGACCGAAGTAACACGACCAAGTTCTCATTGTGGAAACAGAAGATGACACTAGCCCGGGGTAATTTAGTTGGCCAACCGCCGTTCTTGCACCTAGTTGGAAGATATTGTGAGATTAAAAGCAGTAATTGTAATTGTATCTCGCTGTGGTCACAATCCACATCAATTGTCAATCAGGCATGGACACAGCCTGACGTGCACTGACGTGCGCACGTGACCAGTTATTTTGAGAAAAATATTTGGTTTTTTTCAAATTTAATACTAATTTTACGAAATTGAATTTTGGGAAACTTACATTATCAAAACACAAGGATTTTTCGCGTCTCAAATTTAACATTCAAACTTATATTATAAGATCTTTTATGGTTCAAAATTACAGGCTTGACCGTCCCTGCCCTCGAAGGTCAATTCTGATGGTGAGAGTTGAGGCTTTTTTGGCCGATGATACTATGACCATCACAGTTCCCCATTTTTCGTCATAAAATTGCATAAAATAGCCTCAAAATTTCAAATTTTTCCGGGGGCTTCGCCCCCTGGACCCCCACCAGGCACCCTCGTCGCAGGCGGCAGGCCACGGACGGTGGCCTTCGGCCACTGCACGTCACCAGAAATTTTCATCTGTGTCCATCCCTGAGGGAGACACTGCTCGTATATCGAGCGCAGATTACTGGCGCTTCCAATAAGCCTAGGTGGCATGGGGCTTGACAATCCGGCTGAGACCGCTGAACATCAATTCATGCATTCACTCTCCAACAGCAGACCGTTGATTGATGCGATTCTCTCTGGAAAGGGTGAAATCCGAGAGATTGAAGCGAAATGTGCGGAACTAAGAGCCGACACTGGACCCAAGGAAGACATGCGTAAGAAAGATCTCGCTGCTGCCCTCAAAGAAGAACAACCAGCCCTTTCCAGGATCCTTGATCTCAACACGGAAAAAGGGGCGTCTGTCTGGCTCTCAGCAAAACCCTACAAATGGTTAGGATTTGAACTCAGTAAACAAGAGTTCACCGATGCCGTCGCTCTACGGTATGAGTTCAACATCCCCGATCTTCCCTCCCAATGCCAATGTGGCAAACCCAACTCTGCCGATCATGCACTAAGTTGCCCTCTTGGAGGGTACTCTATCTTACGACATAACGAGGTGCGTGATTCACTGGCGGAGATGGCAAAGCACGCAGGCTTAAAGGCCGTCGAGATTGAGAAACACCTGCTCCCAGTCGGAGACTTTCCCCTCCCTGACACCGCGAATCAAGCCCCTGATGCCCGTATGGATGTCTTCTGTCTTGGACTATGGGGTAAGCTCCAAAAATCATACATCGATGTACGTAAGAGGGGACAGAAAGACTAGACAGACTGTCTAATGTCCTCCTCTCTCCCTCTCTCTGACTGTCACTTACATCTCAGTGAAACCCAAGTGGAAGTGGGAGGCACAAACAACAGCAACTTACATCTCCAACACTATAAGCAGCTCCCGCCATCCTTGCTTTGATCAACCCAGATCTCTCATCCAGCCTCAGAACTTTCACCTTCCCTCCCATTAGTGCAACTATCTCATCGAGGGGCTTCCGAGTATCCGCTGAGTAGGGGTTATCGATGTTAGATCTTGTTTGGTTTGTTATATGGTTCGTCAAATTTGGGGGATCACTTTATAAATCTCGTTATTCTAGAAAATTGATTGAGTCAGATGATTATTTCAAGCCCCATGATGATTCATGTGAGATCTACAAGAACCAGAGACAATAATACAATGTAGGAACCGACCGAATCAGGAAATACTGGTCCCTGATTGGCGGACAACCAGTCACGTGTCCTAAATAACGAGTTCTGATTGGTTGTTTACTCACGATGTGCATCTGTACTGGCATCATCAACTACAATAATATCAGCCAGCAATTCAGGGGGTGTTCTCATTAGAACTGAGTAGATGGACCGAAGTAACACTACCAGGTTCTCATTGTGGAAACAGAAGATGACACTAGCCCGGGGTAATTTAGTTGGCCAACCGCCGTTCTTGCACCTAGTTGGAAGATATTGTGAGATTAAACGCAGTAATAATTGTATCTCGCTGTGGTCACAATCCACATCAATTGTCAATTATTCGTCAAGAAGCCAGAAGATGGTAGATACCAGACCAGGATAAGTTTAGGGGACTATAATGTGATACCAGACCAGGAATTAGAATACAAGTAGGGGACTACCGGACTACTATTCCAGTATTACTTACTGTGCATGTCGTTTATCCCCGATGTCCCTGTTGATAGCAATAGTCTCAGCTAAATGTGAGTTGTAACCGTGCTCGTTGTAACCTGAAACAAGGAATAGGGATTTACTTGGGAGGTTGGAAGTTCTGATAATTTTGAGAGTGTAGAGTAAGCATTTCACAGTAGGATGCTTTCTGATACTACACGTGCACTATAATATTGTGGGTGTTTTGCTATTGCACTACCTGAAACACGTGTACACGTTGCCCCCCCCCCTCCCCTCAGTAGAGAAAATTTGAACAAGAGGGAGTAGTCTACCGTAAGACAATGGCTAGGTGTGATTGAGTGTGAATAAAAAGACACCTGCTACCTTCTCTCTTGTGTCCCAAACACACTAAAAGCATGCGCCTTTCTTTTGTTAATTGGATGTATGAAAGGTGCCTGGTAATTTAAGAAGCACGTGAAACTGAAGTACAGAGCAGCATCAAGTCTGTTGACGTGGCTCTTAACCTAGATTTGGAGGACGTGGCTTCTATAAGCATATTTGGAGGACGTGGCTTCTAAGCCTATATCTAGAGGACAATTACTGGTCTTGAGAAATTGGGCTAGCAATAAACAGTCGCCGGTCTTGGACAAGTGCTGCAGCCTGGCTGCAGTATTTGTACTATTCTATAATGTTGAATACAAGATGCATAATTCGATAAACAAAACCCAGAAGAACAAAACACTTACCCGCATCCTTTATCTTCTCCTTATCACTTCCCATATCCCGAACTTTCTGTTGATATCTCCTCTCATATTCCTCCCTTTTGGCACGGAGTTTAGGGGGCTCCACCCAGTCATAGGCAAATGTCTTACTCTCGGGGAGTTTCTCCACTGGAACCTGTAGAAATGGAAGGGGATTGGAGAAATGGAGAGGGTCAGACCGTTTGGAGAGGGTCAGAGAATTGAAGAGGGTCGGAGAATTGGAGAAAGTCAGAAAGTTGGAGAAAATTGATACTGTGATTTCGAAATATAACGAAGCATTTGCTTAAAGCTTGGGAACAACGAAATCATCTGATATACTCGCCCTTGGGAGATGGCGGGGAGATGGTTTGATTTACCCTAAAATAGACTAAATAGTATATATATATATATACTATTTAGTCTATTTTAGGGTAAATCAAACCATCTCCCCATATATAGCGATATCTTGTGCGAAAAGCTCTGCTCGATAAAGACTTTGCAGCGATCTACTGCAGCAGAAGATGATAAATTTACTAAAACTAACAGCGAACAGAATTGAGAAATTATAGAAAATTGAATTTAACTACCGTAAAACCATATATTTTCGCGGGCATTAATTTTCGCTGTTTGACCTCTCCTGATTAGCTAGTGGTCCCTGAGTCCCTGACGACTTCACCAGGACGTCCAGTAGTGAACTAAGACTGCACCAGCGAGTCCTGGTACGCTGACGAAGTCGTCAGGGACCACCAGAGCCAAAAAGCGAAAATTAAAATCTCACGAAAATTTATAGTTTTACAGATGAAAGACAAAAAATATACTCTACTATATGACTATAACTAAACGAAAGACACAATTAATATTCTAATTACATCTGGTTGAAATTTGTTTCGTTCTATCACCTCATCCTGGTCCCGTTTACTGTTAACCTTCTCCTTCTCCCTCTCCTTCATCATCTGAGCTGCG
>AVPN01001212.1:6330-18558 GCA_000695325.1 Pleurobrachia bachei
AGAGAGAGAGAGAGAGAGAGAGAGAGAGAGAGAGGGAGAGAGAGAGAGAGAGAGAGAGAGAGAGAGAGAAAGAGAGAGAGAGAGTGAGAGATCATTTTCTTTTGAAAATACGAAGGCCGAAGGGATGACACAAGAAGAGCGGTAGTCGGTATAAATACAGTGTGACACTGGAATTGTTCAAGTTTCAATGCACTTGATTATGTAACAGATGTGTGAGCGTACAATCTACAACATTTCTCTGTGTCTCTCTTTCTTTCTCTCTCCCATTTTCTATCAAGTCTCTCAATGATCTCCAGCCATACACAAATAATGTAATCTTCGATCTGAAACTGAATCATTACCCCATTTCATTATCATGATTATAACGTCCCTCAAGGCCCCCGATTCCCAAACTCTGTCTAATAATATGATGCTTCAGTGCAACTTTCCATCCGTCCTCGTGATTCTCTCACTCCCTCTATCTATCAATATCTCTTTCCTTCTCTATTTATCCCTCCCTCTTTATCTCTCGATCTCTCTCACTCGCTCTCTTCCATTGAATATTATGCAACAGTCCACTGCGAATTATGTACTGAATATGTATGTGATATCTTCTATAGAGAGGAGCTTAAAGAAAGAAAGAAAGTAGAGAGAGAGAGAGATAATAATAAATCAACTCAGAATGAGAGAGAGAGAGAGAGAGAGAGAGAGAGAGAGAGAGACAGAGAGATAGATAGAGATCTAAGGGGGAACTGCGTGCTGATCGTGACATGCAAAGCTTTACAAAAACTCCCAAGCATGACGCCCCTAGACCTGACCTGAGAACTGTATCTGATCCATTATAGATGTCTGCTAGATCCCAGTGACATTAGTTCATCCCCTTCTTTCTCTCTATCTTATTTTTTCTCTCTCTCTCTCTCTCTCTCTCTCTCTCTCTCTCTCTCTCTCTCTCTCTAACTCTATATCTCTCTCTCTTCTCTATCACTCTCTCTCTCTCTCTCTATCATTATTTCTCCCCCCCCCCCTTTCCGATCACACCACCCATAAGAGCAAGTATATCGATAAGAACTTGTACTTGACAAATCGTTACTGCTATCGATGACAATTAATGAGGGACGGGAGCCAGAAAGTTGAGAGACTGATATAGAATGAAGAACATTTCAGTTCTCAGAACAAGAGAATCTAAGAGAAGATGTCAAATGAATGCACTAGTTAGTAGCAACATTTTATTCGTACGAATAACAGTACCTAAAATAAGTTCTATTCTTGTGTGGCTCTAAAGAGAAATGTTTAATTGCGTGTTGGTTTATTATTGGACGTCTCCATGGGCCTGACTCTTAGCTACTAACTCATGCAGTTGGCTAACGAACCACTGATGACTATAATCTATTGTTATCTGTCTCTTTCTCTCTCTCTCTCTCTCTCTCTCTCTCTCTCTCTTTCTCTCTCTCTCTCTCTCTTCTCTCTCTCTCTCTCTCTCTCTCTCTCTTACCCCATTTCCTTATGGTTTCTTGGTTGGTTGGTTAGGTTACTATACGTTAACCACTTAACTATGAAAAGCCGTTAGGTGATTAATGAGAGTGGTCGAATAAAGAGAAATGAATAAAAGGGAGAAAAACCGAAAGAGAAAAAAGGAGTAGCCTAAAATATATTTTCACTGCCTGCACATTAGACATATTATACAGTATTTGGTATATGACATTAACCACTTTCTCTCCCACCGCTTGTTTTACTCTCTCATTCTCTCCCCCTTCCCCGGAAAGGAACGTTTGAAAAGTAAAACAGTAAAACCCAAGCCCCTGGTAAAGTGTTTACTTGGCCCCTGAAACATTTCTACAGCTAGCTAAACCCCGATATACCCAATATTAACTTTTCCTGCTCCTATTCTAACACCTCCCCTCTCCCCGCCAGGTCCTACGTGGGACAAGACGATGCATATGATGGAAGCGAGGGTGCTGGAATACTTTGACAACCACAGCCATAAAGCGTTAGTATTAGATAAAGTTCGAATCCGTTCGAATATTAATCAATTTAGTAGTACCCGGAGTTATAATAGTTGTAATAATTGTAATAAGTAAGTTCACTCATTCCTTCAGTGAAAAGCCGTACGTTGTGACGGACCGGGTTACAGAAGTTTCAGATATTCTGCCTGGTGTGACTATTGGCACTAAATTCTTTGATGGGGTTGCTGGTGACACAATGGCAGAAGGTAAGATATATCGGGGATATATCATTGTGCTCGAGTTATTATCTATATTTCTTGCTGAAATAGTACGGGCAGTTCAAGAAAGAAGAGTATACGAGAGACATGAAGCGAGAAGAGTGGAAGAGTGTCGTCAAATCAATACCATACGGGATCAATACACATCTAGGGGATCAAAACAATATTTCGAAATACAATGCCTGTTTTGAATAATTCAAAGAAAATGGTTAGCTGTCGAGAAAGCACAACTTGGCGGGACAGAGTGGAGAGAGGGGGGGAAACACTCTGTCGGCGGGTATATACGTCGTTTAAGAGACTGAATAATTGAGAGGTGAAGGGATATGCGTGTGTGTGCGAGCTGCGACAAACCTAACCTCTTGATAGAGACTTAATTCCGGCACCTACCCCCACTAATGCGACGACGCTGATCACTCTAGTGCCCTCGGTTTTATCTCTACTCCTATTTTAAGGGTACTTATGGTTCTGGCCTCAGGCTGAAAACGCAGGTACCACGCCCACCCGGAAATGAAGGTGTTGCACCTCTGACCCGTATTTAGGGTTTTCTGTGGTGTTAGTAGAGACCCTTGGGAACACATTAGTGAAGGAAATAGCTGGTATAAAAAAATTTCCTAATCGTAGGGTCTGGGTCTCTTACTATAAGGAAACGAAACGAAACGAAACGAAACGAAAAGAAACGACCCAAACCGAACCGAACCGAACCAAACCGAATCGAAAGATGTTTCCCAATTTGAGCGGTTTTCATGAGTATGCGGGAATTTCTCGTAATTTCCTTATGTTTTGCTGTTGAGTTCTACGTCTCATGATCGCCAGCACAGGGACAGGGAGCGAAGTTTTCCCTAGTAACTAGTGTTGTTATGACAAATCACAAATGACATGGGAACATCATATCATTTTATTTTGATGTTGATGACCACTTGATTTGATTTTGATTTTCAAACTAAAAGGTCTACAATACAGGGACACAAACACGCATAAATATATAGACACACATAATATAAATATAAAGATAAATTTCCCTGTATAATAGAGCCAGTTAGCGGAGGGCTGTAGACAGCGCTTACACCTATCAAGAGAAATATTGAATCAACTCATGTACATAATTTGATAATTGATACCTGGAAAAGAAATAGGATGTTATCTTAGTTTCTCTGATTTCGAACCGATCCAAACCGAACCGAAACGACCTGAACCGAACCGAACCGGAACGAACCGAACCGAACCGAAACGGATTTTAAAACCGAAACGAAACGAAACGAATTTTAAAAACCGAAACGAACAGAAACGAAAAAAATTCGACAAAAAATAACCGAAACGAACCGAAACGAACCGAAACGAAAATAAATCAGCAAAGGATTTAACCGAAACGAACCGAAACGAAAAAAATTTGAGAAAAATAAACGAAACGAACCGAAACGGAAAAATTTCGAGACAAAAAATAAACGAAACGAACCGAAACGGAAAAAATTAGACAAAAAATAAACGAAACGAACCGAAACGAAAAACTTTTGAGAAAAAATAAACGAAACGAACCGAAACGGAAAAATTTTGAGAAAAAATAAACGAAACGAACCGAAACGGAAATAATCAATCTTCACAAACCGAAACGAACCGAAACGAAAATGTTTTCCGTCTTCATAAAACGAAACGAAAATTTTTTCAGTCATCGCAAACCGAAACGAACCGAAACGATTTTTTTTCCAGTCTTCATAAACCGAAACGAACCGAAACGAAAAAATTTTGAGAAAAAATAACCGAAACGAACCGAAACGAAAAAATTTTCAGCCTTCCCAAAACGAAACGAAACGAAACGGGAAAAAAATTAGAAAAAATAAACGAAACGAAACGAAACGAACTGAAAATCCCCAAACCGTCCGGTTCCTACGTTAACCACTTAACTCGAGTTAACTATGAAAAGCCGTTAGGTGATTAATGAGAGTGGTCGAATAAAGAGAAATGAATCAAAGGGAGAAAACCGAAAGAGAAAAAGGAGTAGGTACCCTTAAATATATTTTCACATTAAACATATTATACAGTATTTGGTATATGACATTAACCACTTTATCTCACACTGCTTGTTCTCTCTTGAACGCTTGTCTCACTCTCTTATTCCCTCCTTCCCAGAACGAAAACTTTCGTACTTGTACGAAGGGTAGTAAAACTCTATCTAATCCCCCACTTTACTTGGCCCCTATAATATTTCCACAGCTAACTAAACCCCGATATACCCAATCCCAATCTCAATCCCAATATCACTTCTCCCAATGTCACTTCACCCAATTTTAACCCAATTCTAACTCCTCCCCTCTCCCCGCCAGGTCCTACGTGGGACAAGACGATGCATATGATGGAAGCGAGGGTGCTGGAATACTTTGACAACCACAGCCATAAAGCGTTAGTATTAGATAAAGTTCGAATATAATAATCAATTTATGGGACCCGGAGTTATAATGTCAAAACCCAGACGTGATCACTCCTCTAAGCAGTAGTGCACTTTTTCAACCAATCAAACATTCCTCTCAAGTGACAAGCTTGGTCGAGCAATTTGTCCTCGTACTGAAATCAAATCAAATTGTGATGTACTAATCAGTATCATTCCTCCCTTCAGTGAGAAGCCCTACGTTGTGACAGACCGGGTAACAGAAGTTTCAGATATTCTGCCTGGTGTGACGATTGGAACTAAATTCTTTGATGGGGTGGCTGGCGACACAATGGCAGAAGGTAAGATATCATTGTGCTCGAGATATATCATCTATATTTCTTGGCTCTTGCCGAAATAGTAGTTTAATAAAGAAGATTATGTGAGGGACGACATAAAGCGAAAATAGTGGAAGAGTGTTGTCAAATTAATACACGCATAGGGCCTAGGGAATCGAAACTATATTTCGAAATACATCCAATGCCTGTTTTGAATAATTCAAAGAAAATGATTAGCTGTCGAGAGAGCACAACTTGGCGGGACAGAGTGGAGAGAGAGAGGGAGAGAGAGGGGGAACATTCTGTCGGCGGGTATTTCGTTTAAGAGACTAAATAATTATTTCCAAGAGTGGTGAAGGGATGTTTGTGTTATATACAAGAGCTGCGACAACCTCTTGGGGACATGGGCTACTGAATAATAACGAGGCAATCCTATTGTTACAAATTTACACACTCATGATAAATACCCACATCTACAACGTCCTCTTCTCCAATTGTGTTATATTGCCCAATTCAGGAAATACTGATCCCTGATTGGCTGATAACCAGTCACGTGACCTAAATCGCGGGTTCTGATTGGTTGATTTGTATTGCCCAATTCCCCAATTGTTCACCCCCAGGTAATGAGGATGCGGCGGTGATAGAGAACTTCCTCCACCTCACACCTCCAATGATCAGAGCTCACACTGAGCAACTGAAGACACTGTGTAAACCTGTGCCTGAGGTACCTGAAGACGCCATCAGGTACTGATTAAAGTCACGTAATTCGCTGTAAAGTGTAAAGAGGCCATCAAGTACATTATCTGTAAAGAAATGTTAAATTTGCTCCTTCATCAAACAAACTATCCACCAGGCACTACACAACGAACTACGTGTTTCCTGGACCGTCCATCAGACACCCCTTATCCCGGGAGGCATCCATACGGGTCGATCTGGGCTCCTTAGACTTGTCCCCAGAAGAGAGGGAGATAGTGAGAGAGATGGTGGGAACAATGGACATGCCGACACTGAAGGATATTAGACATTATGAACATTTTAGAATCCCTAAACGTGAGTTGGAACTATTATTTAGACTTATTGCTTAGATTACAAGTTGATAAATTAGATAATGAATGACCAATTACCCACTAATTATCCCACTAATCACCCCACTCCCAGTGTTGCGAGATGTCCCTGTGGTAGTTGAGATGAACGAGAAAGACCAGCTGACTATTCATTCCTCACAATGCCCCACAAGGCAACAAAACTTGGGACTCTGTTATTATCGGTTGTCAGGGTTTATACACGAAGCAAAGTCTCTCAAACCCGTTACCCGTAAGTTGTTATACCATGCTATGTTAACTTGCCTGATTTGTAATCTTTGAATAGCTGAAATTCTCACTCTGTTTACGTGGGATAATAAAAGTCGATTAGATCTATCTATGTATACAACGGTACATCTCCTCCCATTTACGGTTGATATGGACCAGATTTATTTATCTCCCATTTATCCATGATATGAGTACTAATATCAACATTTGTCAGGGGAGTACGTGTTGCCCAAGATCTACCTAGAGTTTCTATTTGACAAAGATGAGGAGAGAATTAGGAAGTTCCAGGAGAAACAATACGTCGAATTCAAAAGGGGCGAAGGTAAATCTTCATATTCTAGCCACCAATGTTTGGGTCTCGGAGAGGGTCGAAAGTCGAAAAAGACAAGTCTTCATCATTATTATCACATTTTTCTTCCTCTTTTGATCCCCTCCCCTCCCTGTTTCCTCTCCTAGATGGCTCCTTAAGTGGCATGATTGGGAGCGAAGAAGCGATAGATAAAGCAATGGCTCTATTAAACGATGTCTCCCATGATCTGGTGAATGAAGATTGTCCCCTTCCTTCTGAACATTCAGGGTATTTGCTGGTATGTTGAATAATGAATAGTATTCATTGAATATTATATCGGTTGACGGTTCCAGTTTCCTAAAAGCTACAATACATCCTATCCCTCTATCTCTCTCCCCTATCTCTCTCTCTCCCTCCCTCTTTCTCTCAGGAGCACAGTTCTAAGTTCGGGGAGATATTGTTAGTGCACGAGGCTGCGTACCTGGATGGAAGGCTGGTCACCTACTCATCGTCTCTACAGAACCTGAAAGAGGACCTGGATGAGCTTATCTCATCTCTAGATACCTGGCAGGTTAGTTTCCTTTTTTATTGGACTTGTTCGACACAACGACTTTATGGTGTGATGTAACTAATTGTAATAATGAGATGATGTCTTCATGTACCGTGTTCAAGTTGTTTGCTGGGTTTCCGACTTCCGTTTTCATTAAACTAACAGTTAATCTTAACAGGTAGATTGTCCGGCCCATCTACACAAGTTTGCTATTGACCCTGAGATGAGGAGAAGTCTGGGAGCTGACTACGATATTCTAATTACGTTTAATGAGGAGGACAAGTTGACAGTTACAGGGCCTGAAACATTCCGTGAAACTGTGGACTCAGTGATTGCTGGGAAAATCCTGGTATGTATAATGTATATCTTGTTCAATGCTTTTCATGAATGTTTATGGATGTCATAACCTGTTCATATACTAATCTTGGAGAGATAGTCAAATAAAATCGCATAATACCGAATACCGATATAAGATAAAATTATATTCTATTAGAATTTTTAACAACTTCCCCTTAAAATTATATTCTATTAGAATTTTTAACAACTTCCCCTTCCTCTTCCCCTTCCAGTACTCGTCTTACAACTTATCGTTTGTGTCAAATTTCGTCCTCTAGTTTTTAACAGTACCACAGCAAATGGCTACCTTGTAGCCTGTACACAGAACAGCGAAAGAATGGAAATCGACAAAAACTGGTACGATGAATGGACACAAAAAATGGGGAGGCTACCAGACACCATGAACAATGTTCTGGGGAGAGGATGGGAGGCCGACCAGAAGAACGGATGGAAGGACGCCACTTGGCAGATAATGCGAGGTGAAAACTGGGATGCTTTGATTGAACTAATGGAAAACACGGTGAAAATGTACAAACTGCTGAACGATGCCGACGATATCTTCGCCAAGTCCACTACAAATGATTCTGTCAAGCAAACAGCTGTGGACAGACTAAGTGCAGACATGATGGCTACAGATTGCGAGGAATCTCTGGCGGATATAGAATCGGTCAGTAATGTATCTGAGTCACTATCCTGTATACTTGATTGCAATTTATTGCCGTCGGAAGATATGGAATTAGATGATGATGAAAGTGGGCCACTGTCAATGCTATCAACTGCTTCCTATAAAGAAGAAAACATGAGACCTACTGACAAGCGGCAAAATGTAATCGTGTTTTTACCTGCAGATATGGATTGCTCTATTCAGGATGAGGCGATTGAAAAAGCTTTTGCATACCTTGGTTGTGAACAATTTAGTATACTGAATACGGAAATGGTCAGGGACAGGGGTGAGGACTGCAACGGAAAAATTGTGCTTCGAGTACAAATGAACACAGTAAAACAAGCATCAAAAGCCCTTGCTAATGCGTACAAACTGAAGAACTACCCTGTGCCTGGAATCTACATCGCCAAGGATATGACATACCACCAACGGCTAAAAACATACCACCAACGGAAAAAAATGCGAGAACTTGTCAAGACTCTACGGTATAGGATAGAAATGCTACCAAAGTACCGCTGGAAAATTGTTGATTGGGAAGTAGTGAACGTTGGTCGTTTCAAGAAACAAGAGCACGAGTCCAAGCTTGATTTGATGGAGAGTTATAGTGGTTCACTAGCTAGTATTTCTAGCGGACCGCTATAATAGTCAGTGGTGAAGCATAAGGTGTAGAGGCGAGAACTCAATAAATCTGAGTGTAAAGGGTGTTCTGCCTAATGCAGACACCAACGATATAAACATTTTGAAATTACTATAGTGTGACAAGGAATTGAGTATAGACAATATTTGCGTAGAGTACATGTCGAGTTGGCCGTGTGGCCAAAATCATTATTATGATTATTATTATCCGCCCTCCATCTCTATCATCAGTATTCCATTTCTTGGATACTTTACATCGATGTTGTATACACTGCTTCGTATTTAATTACTCTGTTACTAGACACAACAAGATCGTCATGAGTACTCGAGTTAGTATGCTTCGTTCATTATGCATTTTATCCGCTTATCTGCTAACTTCGCTGGGATTGAAAAAGGTGCTCTGATGCTCAAACTCGGGGCAGTTCAATGATTTTTTTGCTAAACCGTTGCTATAGTTTCTAGCTGGGTGTTATGTCAATGAAGAACTTTCTAAAGAAGTTCACCCCGTACACCAACTACAAGGTGATTGTGTGTAGGAGGGAGGGGTTGTCATGGTGACAAACTTGTGTAGAAGTTGTCACCATGGTGTTACCATAGTTACCCGTCATAAGGAGTGGGAGATATAATTATGATCTTGGGTGGGGATCATAATTCATATAATGATCATGTAATGTCGGTGGTTCATGGACGGTCGTATTTGGTGGGAAATTTTGTGTGACGTACAAATAGTTGAAGGGTATAATATGGGATTATCGGGAGGTCGGGGCTAATATTTCAAATTCCATGACAACCACTACCCACCAGTCAGAACAATAACACCCCCAACACCACTTAATTAATAACCCACACTCCCTAAACCGGCACTTCACTAACCCCCACTCTCCCCTCCCACAGCACTACGACAAAGCGCTCACACAAGACCAAGACGAGGTATTTAGCGACTCTGCGGCAAGTACGGCCCGTAATTCTGTGATAGACCGACACGATTATGTCCAGGATTACCTGGTTCCAGATCAGTGCAGCAGTAGTGTCGATGAGGGGAATGGAACCGACTCAAGTCAGGACCAGGGGTGAGTTGATTTACGTAGTTAGATAGTTGTACCTATAGTTAATATCTTACTGATATTTAGGGTTAATGAGTTTTTATTATTCGAATTATGATAATAAAGCAATAAAAAAAAATTATTATGTTGCGATACAGATTCTAGGTATAATATCTACCACCATAGTATCTTTGTTTCTAAGAATAATATCAAAAATAGCAATCTCGTTAGTGAAGCTTACAGGCCATAGGTTGTATTATATTCTAGCACCATCTTATAACTTCGCTCCCAATGAAGAATGCAGAATCAGCCCCCCCCACCCCCCATTCTTTTATTTTTAGTTTTGTGTCTCACTTTCTGATATATCATCCCAAAAACACCTCGAATATATTCCCCACCAGGCACCAGCTCTCGAACGATCTATCCGCCCTCTCTAACAATCTCATTCCCCTCCAGTTACGTACGGATGAATGGTAGTATATAATTTGATTGTTATCAGTATAATTTTAAACCTCTTTTCCTAAAAAAGTTTTCCTCTCCGTGAATCGCGGTATAGATTGTCAGGCCGTTGGGGAATGGGCTTATTGGGTAGTTTAATCGATTATCTATCACAATGGTGCCCTGTCATATCGACCGCCCGCTTAAAGAGTTGCATATCGCGTGGTAAACGACGTCTTACGTCCGAGAGTCAGAACTCAGTCCGTCAACATTGTGATATATTTTTCGTGGACCGTGTCGTAGGCGGTCACATGCGGGTAGAAGCCGAACGGAGCATCACATCTCAGTCAGATACCGTTTCAATTAATCTAATAGTGATCCACGAAGAAATTCTGAACATAGTGAAGTTCAGGCAGTAACAGTTCACAGTTGGGTACCAGGCACAGTAGTCTTGAAGGGACAGTATTTTTGAGGGGAAAGTAGTCTTGAGGGGACAGTAACATTGCGGGTAATCTTCATGTGGACCCCATAAATAGAGACAGACCATTGTAACGTATGAAAAAGTCGGTGTATCCTAGTAACACATCATCTATGGGTACTGCCGCAATTGTCTCAGACCTGTGACTTGTCACCGAGATTATAAGCGTGCCCTCAATTAGCGTTTATCTTGTTCTCAAATTGTTTAATTCTTCAAATCTCAATATCGAAACTGTTCCCGAAGTCAATCCTTCGTTTACGGACTTTGTTGGAAGGGATAGCGCTCCTTTATCTTGATTCTTAAAACACTCAGCTTGAACTATTCACTAAACACTTGTCCAACCGCTGTACTGTGATTTGATGAATCCTATTATGTACTTCCTCTTCTAGCCATGTCTCGAGGTGGATCTAGTGCTGGCTTCGATAGGAGCATCACTATCTTCTCCCCTGAAGGCCGACTGTACCAAGTCGGTAGGTGACAATTTTTTTAGATAAAAATATTCTTAACTGATTACTAAGTATTTTATCCTCACCTTGTCATTTTCTAACCCTTCTTTACACAGTCTAGCTAGGCAACTCCTCAGACCTCACTGGATTTCTTTTTACTCCTTATTAAATCCCCTCCTTTCTTCAGAATATGCATTTAAAGCCATCAACCAGAGTGGTCTGACCAGTATTGGTGTGAGGGGTAAGGACAGCGTGTGTGTCATCTCACAGAGAAAGATCCCTGACAAGTTGGTTGATGAAGAGACGGTGACTCACCTGTACAGGATCACCAAGAACACTGGGTGTGTCATGACGGGCATGGTAGCTGACAGTGATATGCAGGTAAACACGTGGATTTGAGTTGGGTTTTTGGAGTTAATTGTTTTGGGGATCCCACCAATTTCAACTTACTCAAAAGTCAAAGTTGTCACTACCAATCCAGTCCTATTTTGTTTTAATTTGGTCAAAGAATCTATCACTTTTTTCTAACACCCCTCCCTCCCTCATCAGGTTCAGAGGGCCAGGTACGAGGCTGCTGAATACAAATATGAGTATGGATACGACATGCCCCCTGACATGATTTCCAAGAGGCTGGCTGATATCGGCCAATCATACACCCAGATTGCTCACATGAGACCTCTTGGGTGCTGTATGATCCTTATCGGTATGGAACATTTGTTAATGTGTGTGTGTGGAATGTAGAGAAATGATACAATCAAATACAGCTGTATTATTCCGTGGTGTACAACTTATATCTGCATATATTCACTTCCTGGTTGGTTCTCTGATAATCCATTCCGTAATAAAAGATCAGTTGAAACAGTTTCAAATATCCAGCTGGCAAAATTCCAAACTTAACTCTCTAGTTTCATAACGCACTCTATTATATATATATATATTATGCCAAAAACTAACAGAAATTAGTTGGCTGGAAAGGTGACCACTTTTTTGTCAAACTGACACCTTTGCCCTCTCCGGGTTATATCAGATCTTTCCCTCTCTGATTTCTCTTTCTCTTTCTCTTTCTCTCTCTTTCTCTTTCTCTTTCTCTTTCTCTTTCTCTTTCTCTTTCTCTCTCTCTCTCTCTCTCTCTCTCTCTCTC
>AVPN01001213.1:0-19488 GCA_000695325.1 Pleurobrachia bachei
CCCAGTCCTAACTGATATAAATCTAGTTCCCCACATACTCCAGTTGAGACCCTCTCTCTCTTACTAACTTCCTTCTATAGTTTACCCCCCCCAACCCGACCTATGACTATTTTCCCACCCTCCCCATGACCCACTCACCAACTAACTTCCTATTCTATAGCAAGGCTCAAGTCTCCCCACCATGGAAGTAGTCAACAAGATGATATCGGAGAACAAAATGCTTTGTAAATATCTGGTTATGGGTATAGCTGCTCTTCTTGTTAAAGTCATACTGGACCTAATATTTGCTAAAACCCCCGCCTCATCCCCTCCAAATGTAAGCCTATTTTGTTGGCACCTAGATGTGAGAGAGAGAGGGGTGAGAGAGAGAGGGAAGAGAGAGAGGGAAAAGAGAGAGAGAGAGAAAACTGGGAAAGAGTGTGCATATGCAGCAGTATGCTAATTATGTGGTGTTGATATATATGTGTGTAGAAGCGTTGATCCATTTATTTGAGTTGTGTTTTCACTTTCCTCAATGTACTACCCCAAGTGGAGGAGATAAATCAGACTGGGGGATACACAAGTCTGACTAACTATACAACTGCATCTCAGGAGAGTGTCGGGGCTACTAAGGGGAAGAAGAAGGAAGAGGAAGCACCGGATGGTGGATTGTTTGCTGATAAGACTGTGGTAGAGGAGAGTGATGGAAACTACTTCTACGAGAAATACATACCTACCGTGAGTCTCGTTTTAAAGGTCCACAAGATACCTAAAACTTTTCTTTAATCGTATTTTTTCGATTTTTCAGGAATTTTTTGTCGGGTAGAACAGTGGGGTAAAACAGGGCGCTTTCCAGCGCCGCGGCGCGTAGAACCTAAGCAAACTACGCTGAAAAAGCATAGCGCAGCTCAGATCTACCCTGGAATATACTACAGGTCTAAATTACACTGTTTGTATAACTGTGTTTTAGAAATATTTGAATCAGCTCATTTCAGTTTCCGAAACTACCCCATGAAACATGCCACTCTGTTTCATCAACCTTTGCCTAATTCTCCCTAACCTCCCTCCCTCCTACTAGATTGAAGAAGATTCCAGTCACATTCCCTTCTCTCTACCCCGTTACGACCCCGCCACCATGCTACAAAGATCACGTGACTTCTACAAGCTGGTAAACCAGAGACGATCCTGCCGGTTCTTCTCATCTGATCCAGTAGATAGGAAGGTGATCGAGCAGTGTGTCCTGGCAGCAGGGACTAGTCCCAGTGGGGCTCACACTGAACCCTGGAGGTTTGTGGTGGTGTACAACAAGGAGGACAGAGAGGTCATCAGGTCTCTAGTAGAGGATGAGGAGAGGGTGAGTTATATTGGCATGGTGTAATAATAATCATTTTAATAACTGATTCATAACTAGTTCATAGGACTTCCTTGGAATTTGTGGTGTAAAAGTTTTATCTCAACTGATGATACTACTATGTACTTCATATATTTACTACTGCAGGTAAACTATGAGAGGCGAATGGGGAAGAAGTGGTTGGCTGATTTGGCGACAATCAAGACAACATTTGTCAAGGAATACATCTCGGAAGCCCCTGCTATTATCCTGGTTTTTAAAGTTCCACATCATGATGACGAAAACGGTGTGAGACATAACCACTGGTACTATGAGGTGAGATAGAGAGAGAGAGACACACACATCTTTGAATGACCCTTTGTAACCACGCCCATGATGCAACATATCAGACATAACATTCTTCACAAAGCTGTTCGAATACTCAAGTTAGTATTTCACTATTCTGTTTCCATTTCCACTGCACTACTATAATTGTCTCAAGTTGCGGCTACCATTTCTACAGCTATTTCCATTTACTATGAAGTATTATTTGATCTTCCGAATCCTTCTGTAACGTCCACTGCTCAATGAGCAGTGCTCATTTCCTTCTCTAACTACTACAACCCCCTCTCCAGGCGTCTGTTTCTATTGCGGTTGGTATCTTGCTCTGTGCACTAAACAATGTTGGACTTGTTACAGTCACCAGTACACCAATGAACTGTGGACCTGCCCTGCGGAGGTATGTAGATTGTACTTTGTAGACATCCTCTAGCAGGCTTTAGGTAATGTTAGTAGCAAGTTCCACTCATGCAGAGAGAAACTAGAAACCACCCCTTTCTACTGCACATCCTGCAGGTTATTGAATCGTCCCGACCACGAGAAGTTGGCCTACCTACTGCCCATTGGTTATCCCTCTGACAAGGCAACTGTCCCTGACTTCGCACGAAAACCTCTTGAAGAGATTTGTACCTTTATCGAGTAGTTAGTTACTCTTGGGTGATTCCTGTTTGCCTTGCTCGACCCTCTTTCCGTGCGAGGGTTAGAACATAACAAATTCCACTCACTCCACTTTACAAGCGTAGTTTAGCAAGTTTTACAGACTTATTGTGCTATGTTAGCAATCCCATTATATCTGATCAAAACACAGTAGCACACACATATTACTGATTACACGATCAAACCACTTAATTTATTATTGCAGGGTTACATTTTGTTTTGTTTTTAGACATTTTTAGACATTTTTAGAAAGTTAATTAATTCATGATTATAACAGATCTGGAACATCATTTTAATTGATTTATTACCTTGTTTTTATTTCCAGTTTTGCTTCCCCCACACCCCCAAGGCCCAAGTTAGAGCTACCGCAGCTGTACCTCTTGTCCTTCAAGTTAGAGCACATAGAAATTAGATTGGTAAGACATAAAATATAGTTGCCAACATCCCCAATAACTTTGCGAACATTGCTCCAGTCTCCTTGCTATATCTATGTACTCTTGAGTGAGGTCCTATCCACTATTTTCTAATGCCGCACTACAACAACATTATATGATTTAAAACTCCTAATACTAACTGACCCCAATCTGGCTAGACCCAACACACATCTGACTAGGCTCAACATGCCCAACCCAATACACAAGTCACAATCCTAACCCGACCCAATATACCAACTAGGCCCAATGTCAAGCTATGAGGATAGTAAGAGGATATCAAATTTAACTAAGGAGTTCGGCCGCATCCACACCATATCTACTGCTGTACTAAAGGAAGAACTGAATAGTGTGGGACTTGATACTAGGTAGGGGGGGGTAGGTCCTTACTCCTTGTTGGGTTATTATTGTCTTCCCAGAGACAAGAACAAAACAAAGCATGTTCGTCTGCGACCACAGTCTCCGCTCTATTAGGACACCATGCTTCTGCCACAACTAAACCTTATCTTCCCTACAGGGGTTCCCCACAAGTCCTACAGAAGCGACTAAAAGAGCACTACAGGAGAGTAGAGTCACTCCGTTACCCACATATTCTTATCTGGCACAGGAAAAACCCCTACTCCCACTACGCTGTTATTGACTTTGAAGCGACATGCGATGAAAAGTAGGTATTTTTACACTAATTAACATAATTAACCTGATTATGATGAATGAATATCGTAGTTACAAGTTTTCCTGTTCTCTAACATAACACTAACCATCCCTCATTCCATCAGTGCTGTAGGAACAGATTACATGCACGAGATAATTGAGGTACCTCTGGTTCTGATCGAGGTCGCAACTGCCCGAATTGTAAGTGTCTAGAGAGATCACTATTATCTAGTGGTTTATTTGTAACCAGCCCGGTCTGTGATTTGGTAATGAAATTACCCCACCACGCGAGCGCCCCGGTGGGCGCGAGCACGTAGGGGTAATAATATCGCTTGTACAGCGGGGAAAAAATTCCTGCGTCTTAACTACAAAACAGAAAGTTCTAATTTTTTGAACATACCGAGGAAATTGTCTGAGCTACCATTACATACCCGAATTTTTCGATATTTTGGCCATTAACATTGTTTTTGTTTTTGGAAAACCATGAAGATGCTGGAATTTGGTTACAAAAAGCTTCAGGAATGTGTAAAATGCTATTCCAAAGGTATTAGAGGTGGTTTCATTCATAACTAAGCTATAGTCTAGTCAGAAAAAATTCCTAAAGATTGGAATTTTATGACCATATATGGTAGTACGTGTTACACCGTTGTTGTTAAACATGTGCGTATGTGTAGTCGGACCGTTACTTTCTGTAAAATGCAGGTCCTGGTTACTATACAAACTAGTGCCATACGTTTTAGATTGGTTTTAGACCAGTTTTCGATAATTTTTTATGAGAAGGTCTTGAAAAATGCCGTTTTTCGGCAAGCGGTATTGTCACCCCTATATGCAATATTAGGGGTGACTTCGTAACCAAAATTTAGCCGGTGTGAGTTTACACGAGCCCTAAGACCGAGGGTGAAAAGGAGGGGTAAATGTCCTCTATGCCGAATACTAATACTTTATACTATATAGGCAAGAGTATTCGGCAGAGCGGGTCGGATATACTGATATAGTGGTCTAATGCAGACGGAGATCTCATCCCCATTTCATCGTTGCTCACCCCTATCATTGGATCCCTATCATTGGATCCCTATCATTGGATCCCTATCATTGGATCCCTATCATTGGATCCCTATCATTGGATCCCTATCATTGGATCCCTATCATTGGATCCCTATCATTGGATCCCTATCATTGGATCCCTATCATTGGATCCCTATCATTGGATCCCTATCATTGGATCCCTATCATTGGATCCCTATCATTGGATCCCTATCATTGGATCCCTATCATTGGATCCCTATCATTGGATCCCTATCATTGGATCCCTATCATTGCATAGTACCAAATTTCTTTGGCATGTACCCATATAGGGTATTATTAGACCAGTAGTGAGTAGATGGTTGTAGATCCTACCCTACTTGCCGAATGCCCTCCCTACCGACCATTCAGCGAGTAGGGCAAGTAGGGTAGGTACCATAAGCGAACGACAGACACTCTACCCATAAAATTTGTGGGCAGATAAATTTGGTTACATTTTGTTTTGTTTTTAGACATTTTTAGACATTTTTAGAAAGTTGATTAATTCATGATTATAACAGATCGGGAACATTATTTTAATTGATTTATTACCTTGTTTTTTATAGTTTTGTTTCCCAAACACCCCGAGGCATAAGTCTAGTTAGAGCTACTGTACCTCTCACCACCCTCTGGAGCCATGTACCTTTTGTCTGTTAGAGCACACAGAAATTAGATTGGGCAAAGATAAAATGTAGTCGCCAATGTCCAACATTATCTCTCTATGCTACTGCCGAACATGCCCGACCCAATGTACTAACACGACCCAATATACTAACCCAGCACCCAATGTACTAACCCAACCCAATGTACTAACCCACCACCCAATACTAACTAGGCCCAATGTCAAGTTATGAGGATAGTAAGAGGATATCAAACTTAACTAAGGAGTTCGGCCGCATTCACACGATATCTACAGCTGTACTAAAGGAAGAACTTAATAGTGTGGGACTTGATACTAGGTAGGTCCCGGATTATTATTTGTCCTCCCAGAGACAAGAAAAGACAAAGCATGTTTGTCTGTGCCCTCATTCTCCGCTCTATTAGGGCACAATTCTGCCACAACTAAACCTTATCTTCCCTTCAGGGGTTCCCCACAAGTCCTTCAGAAGCGACTAAAAGAGCACTACAGGAGAGTAGAGTCACTCCGTTACCCACACATTCTTATTTGGCACAGGAAAAATCCCTACTCTCACTACGCTGTCATTGACTTTGAAGCGACATGTGATGAAAAGTAGGTATTTTTACCCTAATTAACATAATTAACCTGATTAGGATGAATGAATATATCAGAGTATTCCTGTTTTCTCCACATGACACTAACCATTCCTCATTCCCCCAGTGCCGTTGGAACAGATTACATGCACGAGATAATTGAGGTACCCCTGGTTCTGATCGAGGTGGCCACTGCCCGAATTGTAAGTGTCTAGAGATCACTAGTGGTTTATTGGTAACTAGTCCACGACGGTATGTGATGCGGTGTGTGGTTTTGTTTCCCCCAGGATCGGTTTCCTCCGTCTCAAATGTTTGTAACGCGCATTGCAACACTTGTGAATAACCCCGCGCAAAGTCTCCCTTTGGATCGCTTGAAAAACCCAAACATCGCTCTTCACACCTCGCTCTCAGTCTCACGCTGTGAGTCACACTCATTCGTGTAACTTATCGGTTACTAATTTGTGTAACTGATCGGTTACTGATTGCTCTCTGTTGCAGGTTGACATTTTCCACGAGTATGTTAAACCCAAGATGTGCCCTCAGTTGTCACCGTTTTGCAAGAAATTAACTGGAATCAACCAGGTACCTTCCCCCTCTTAGTTTTATTCATTCATTTAATCTCTATCACAGTTTCATACATTATTTCTGTGATTGCTGAGTGAGAGTATTACTCCCCACTCTTTCAGACTATGATAAACCAGAGTAGAGATTTCCCGAGTGTCTGGGGAGATCTGACGAGGTGGTTGGATGAAAAGAGAGCCCCTCCTGGAGACGAGGAAGGGGATGAGGAGGAAGGGTCAGATGAACGAATAACCAATCTCTGCTTCATTACTGACGGGTTAGTACAAATCGAGCCCTGTGAAAGTGCATTGACCTGACCCTATTCTCATTTCTTTGGTGCGAGAACCGTGGTCAGAGCATTAAATTTACAGGGTTAGAGCCCACTTCGATCAGTAAATCACCATCACCTCTCCTTTACTCAGGCCATGGGACTTTAAGAAGTTTCTAGCGAAGGAATGTAGGTATAACAACATGGACTTCCCCCAAATGTGCATGCAGTTTTGCAATGTGAGACGGAAATTCTGTAACTTCTATGGAGTGAAGAGAGTAAATTTGGACTTGATGTTAAAAACATTGGGACTACAAGCCGAGGGGTAAGTCTTCCAATTGTTCCCCCTCTTCCATGACCATAGGCTAATCCAGAAACCCCCTCCAGACTCGATATTCCCCTCCTTCCCAGCATTAATCCCCTCTTCCCCAATTTGTTGAGTAACAAGTTCTAACCCCTGTTCCCCCCACCCTACAGGACGCCCCACAGTGGTATATCGGACACACGGAACATTGCTAACATTGTCTGTACAATGGTACGAGATGGGGCTGTATTGGACAATAATGAAGTTATAGACATTGAAAGTATCTACAGTGCTTGAGTGATCACATCCCTCTAGCAGTTGGTTCAGTAGACACTAGAGTCAGAGAGAGTTGAGAGTAGTAGCAGAATTTATATGTGCCCTTTTGTCTGTAAATGTAGTTCCTGATATAATCCACGATTTGTGTTCGTGGTACTTTACAGAGCATGGTATATATCTCGACCAAAACGTGGAGTTTTTACGTCAGCCGACCCGAAATCGGATTAAATTTGGCCACCCGCTGCCTGGTCTCAGGGCCTCCAAATATGTCAAAATATGCTTAAAATATCATTTGGGGTCATTTAGACCTTTTAATTACATGTATTTACCCTTTAATTACATTTTAATTACATGTAATTACTTCTAATTACACTCCAATTACTTAAGTACCTCGAGAGCTTTCGAGCGCACCCTAGAACACCTTTCTATTCCTTCTAACTGCCGAGTTCTGTATACCCCTTATTTTGACTGTTTTTCGCGTCCTACCCCTTATGGGTTTGGGTACACCCATCGCCACACCCCCTATACGTCGCGGGACCTCGAGACCTTTCCAACGAGCCATAGAAAACCTCTCTACGACTTCAAGAGATATGGTAATTGAGTGTTTTTATGATAGGTTTTTTAGTTTTTGTCAACAAGGTCAGCTTATGTTCTCTTATCACTGAAATTTGATGGAACACACGGGAAGTCACACATTGAGATACCGACTGAAACATTTTTAATTTTTCTAGAAGCCCGCTAATCACCCACTTCTCTTGGTAATGACCTTACCCCACCACGCGAGCGCCCCGGTGGGCGAGAGCACGTAGGGGTAATAATATCGCTTGTACAGCGGGAAACACATTCCTGTGTCCAAACTACAAAACAGATAGTTCTAATTTTTTGAACATACCGAGGAAATTGTCTGCGCTACCATTACATACCCGAATTTTTTGATATTTTGGCCATTAACACTGTTTTTGTTTTTGGAAAACCATGAAGATGCTGGAATTTGGTTATAAAAAGCTTCAGGAATGTGTAAAATGCTATTCCAAAGGTATTAGAGGTGGTTTCATTCATAACTAAGCTATGGTCTAGTCAGAAAAAATTCCTAAAGATTGGAATTTTATGACCATATATGGTAGTACGTGTTACACCGTTGTTGTTAAACATGTGTGTATGTGTAGTCAGACCGTTACTTTCTGTAAAATGCAGGTCCTGGTTACTATACAAACTAGTGTCATACGTTTTAGATTGGTTTTAGACCAGTTTTCGATAACTTTTTATGAGAAGGTCTTGAAAATTGCCATTTTTCGGCATACGGTATTGTCACCCCTATATGCAATATTAGGGGGGACTTCGTAACCAAGTCTGTGATGCGGTGTGTGGTTTTTGTTCCCCCAAGATCGGTTTCCTCTCCCTCCGTTGTAATTATTTGTAACGCGCATAGCAAGACTTGTAAACAACCCCGCGCAAAGTCTCCCTTTGGATCGCTCGAAAAACCCAAACATCGCTCTTCACACCTCGCTCTCACATTGTTGCTGATTCGTGTAACTTTTTGGTTACTTATTTGTGTAACTGATCGGTTACTCATTTCTCTCTCAGGTTGACATTTTCCACGAGTATGTTAAACCCAAGATGTGCCCTCAGTTGTCACCGTTTTGCAAGAAATTAACTGGAATCAACCAGGTACCTTCCCCCTCTTAGTTTTATTCATTCATTTAATCTCTATCACAGTTTCATACATTATTTCTGTGATTGCTGAGTGAGAGTATTACTCCCCACTCTTTCAGACTATGATAAACCAGAGTAGAGATTTCCCAAGTGTCTGGGGTGATCTGACGAGATGGTTGGATGAGAAGAGAGCCCCTCCTGGAGACGAGGAAGGGGACGAGGAGGAAGGATCAGATGAAAGAATAACCAATCTCTGTTTCATTACTGACGGGTTAGTACAAATCGAGCCCTGTGAAAGTGCATTGACCTGACCCTATTCTCATTTCTTTCGGAGCGTGCGAGAACCATGGTCAGAGCGTTAGCCTGACGGGGTTAGAGCACACTCCTATCACAATCACCACCACCTCTCCTATACACAGGCCATGGGATTTCAAGAAGTTTCTAGCGAAGGAATGTAGGTATAACAACATGGATTTCCCCCAAATGTGCATGCAGTTCTGCAATGTGAGACGGAAATTCTGTAACTTCTATGGAGTGAAGAGAGTCAATTTGGACTTGATGTTAAAAACACTGGGACTACAAGCCGAGGGGTAAGTCTTCCGATTTCCCCTTCTTCCATGGGCTAATCTAGTAACCCCCTCAAGACTCCATGTTGCCCTCCTTCCCAGCGAAGCATATTCTAACTTGTTGAGTTCTAACCCCCTCTTCCCCACAGGACACCCCACAGTGGTATATCAGACACAAGAAACATTGCTAACATTGTATGTACAATGGTACGAGATGGAGCTGTATTGGACAATAATGAAGTTATAGACATTGAAAGTATTTATAGTGCTTGATCACATCCCTCTATAGCAGTTGGTTCAGTAGACACTAGAGAGTTGAGAAGTAGCAGAATTTATATGTGCCTTTTTGTCTGTAAATGTAGTTCCTGATATTATCCACGATTTGTGTTCGTGGTATAATTTGCAGAGCATGGTATGACTTCTAGAAGAAGAAGAAAATGTTATGTCAGTCGTCAGAGAAACAGAAGAGGAATATATTTGAGATCGAATAAAGAAGCTCACGTATCTTGTACAAAATTATAGTGTGTCGATCTGCTGCAAGAGAGTAAAAAGTTACTTTTTTATCTGACTTTGTTTTAGAAATGTGTGCTTTTTGTAATCTTTCCATACAAAAGCTAATCTCGGCAGATAATATTTGCTGAAACAGCAGCGAATTCCTGCATCAATCTGGCGGCGCCGACAACAGCTTTGATTCGCAACAATATGTTTAGATCAGGCCAGCGCTCAGTGCCGCGAGAAAACTCTTGAACAATACTCAGTGCCGTTTAAGTCTGCCGAGATTAGTTGAAGGAAACTCGGTGGGTTTGGATTTGGGAAAAGAGACTCCTAGCACAAAACTTTAACATATAAAATCAACTTGAAATTGTCATATAACCTGCTCTATATCTCGAGTCATCATTTCATAGTTCTGTTCTACATCACATTGTCCCAAGTCAGTCCATACACAGTGTGTCACACACCTGTACCCCACAGATCGGTCTCTGATAGACCCTGATCAACTGTCCAATGATATATCACAACACGTGTCACAAAGTTATTGCTCAGTCTTGTCATCTTCACTCGACAATGGCTTCGAACTTTCGGCGGGGAGGTCTGGGTGATCTAGCTTTGAGGATGTCTGACGGGTTTCCGTAGGGAGAGTTTTGGTACCTGAAATAGAGAGATAGAGTGTTGCGGAGTAGTAGAGGAAATTAACTGTGCGATAGGATAATGTATATTATGTGCCCGTGTAGACATGAAATTGGACAAATTATAGGATGGTTGACAGTATTTCTTGTTACCCAACAATAATGTACTTTCTACACAGATCTAACACGAAACATGCTCTAAAATCGCAAATAAAACATGCTGCTAACAACTGATATAAGGCTCTTTTTGATGGTTGGGAGTGGGAAGGTGACCTGCCTTGATATATTCAAGCGTGGAAGGATTATCTACAACTACACAGAAAGGGGCCCTATTTAAGAATGAGATAGGTGGGCACTTCATTCCAACATTGAAATGTAACATCCAACAAACCCCAACGTGAGGCAAAATCGTGACAGACACATTGGCACACAAACACTCTGTACAGTGTTCACATTACAGTTACAGACACGACTTGTGTTATATCCAACCTATACGAGGGTTCGGTTCGCTATGTGATGCTGACACTGGTTTCTTGGTCCTCTTGTTCTTGAAGCTGCTCCTCAGAGAGGACATGAAAGAGGTTGTCCTTGGTTTATAACCAGGTTCCTGAAGGACTTCCTCCGACTCTTCGAATCGCTCAGGGATCAGGGGTGATGTTGCCCTAATCTGATCTCCGTCATCATCATCCTCAATTTTATCTCTCCGCTCAGATACCACCAGGGGTTCTCTGGTGAGGGATCCAGGGGGATCAGATAATATCAGAGAGAAATTGCAGCTGCACAAACGGCGCGGGGCACTCTCTGGAACAATCACGCGGGAAAAGTAAAAGCAGGAACGGAAATTAACACAGCACCGAATGAGCAAGATCACATAAAACACAAAACGATCTGGAGAGAATCATAAAATGATAAAACACAAAAGTATCCGGTTGACACACCACATGAAATTGAACAAAACAGTACAGCAAACACCAAAAACTTGAAAGTAATAAGATTGAGATCCACTAAAAAGGAATATCGGTAGAAGAACACACGAATAAATTATGTTACCATTGTACCACTCATGAATCTGTTACACAAAGAAACAAGTAACACACATGCACACACTTAACACACAAAAGAACGTGTATTCTTACGGCTCTGAGGTTGAGGGTGATTCAGGTACAGTTATATCTTTAGTGTTAGGTGACGAGGGGGCACCACTATAGAGCAGAGAGATAGAGTGAGTAAAAACAGAGAGTGTGAGGGAGCGGGAGCAGAGAGGTGTTCTTACCAAACAACCAGAAAAAGAGAGTTTTGAATTCAGCCGAAAAAGCAAAACAATAAAATAGAAAAGTTTGTGAAAGTCAGATGATGAATGATGATAATGATGAGACTTACTTGGCGACATCACCAGTAGGGGTACTCTTCTTATGGAACCAGTGTATCTTAGCAGTCGATCTGAACTTCGATTTAGCTGTCTTCTCTCCAGTTCCAGCATTTCTCTCAACCGACGGTTCCTTCTTAACTTTCTGTAGGGGGCGCTGGGGTGACTTGGTGAGGGAATTCACACAGAGGGGGAAAATCTGCAACTTTATCAGACTTTCCTGAGACTCTACTAGGGCTCTCTGTGCAGTAATAACCTCCTCTTGGATTTGGAATGTTCTAATGTATTTGGTTGATCTCTCCTACAGTTCCAAACTTCCTTGCACTTACCGCTGAAGTAGTCGTAAGCAATGCTAAACATCATGTTTTCAGGGGGTGCGGGGATGACAGTCCTTACAGTGACATCAGGTACACCCAACTTGCCCCTCATGGGCCATGGACGCTTCTTCATACCGACCTGTTAAATGGGTGTCGTTAGAGGGGTGTGTTAGATGGGTTTTGTTAGAGGGGACATTATAGAAGGGGATGTGGGAATATTTGGAGGGTAGGATGATACTGAAAGGATAAACCCCGGAATTTATGAGTCACTCGCAAAGTTTTTGAAGTTACACAGCTCTGCTTGGTAATTTGTTTTTGGGTTCTTTTGACTTTTCGTTTCGGAATTTTCGTCCTTATCACATTATGCTATCACAAAATTCCAAACTCTAAACATAAACTATGATGTAAGAATTATGTTTACTCGGTCTACTGCTGCAGCCTGTAGATTATCCTGGTTCTAGTGACCACTACAACCCTCTCCTAAACCCCCACTATATCATATGTCATTGTACCTTAATGAGGGTTTCATTGAGAGCCTGTAGATTATCCTGGTTCTCTGGTCTCATGTTCTTCCACAGGTAGAAGTACGCCTGAACCCTCATAAAGTGCTCGTCTGGATATCTCTCCTGGATGTTGGCAAACTGGGGCCCACTGAGAGCCATGGCCTTGCATAGGACGTGTTCCGCGTTCACACGGTCCTCCTGGCATAGCTGGGATATCTGAGGGGAGGAGGAGGGGGGTTAGACATAGCTGGGATATCTGGGAGGGGGAGGGTTAGACATGGGAGATATCTGGGAGGGAGGAGGAGGGGGTTAGACATAACTGAGATAGCTGGGAGGGGTTAGACATGGGAGATGTCTGAAAGGGAAGGGTAGGATAGAAAACCAACCCCGTCATAATAGGTATAGAAATTAGAACTTGCCCCATAACACTCCTAGACACTCACCTCTTTCGATGCCTCGTGCACCAGCCTATGAAACTGTTCTATCTCTTCCAAGGGCACTGTTACCAAGTTCCCTATCTTGAAGACTCTCTTTGAATCAAACAGGTCTAAGTTGCAGAAGATGTTGACTTTGTGATTATCGGGACAGTGAAGTTTCAGGATTTCAATGGTCTCAGTGGGATCCTCAGAGCCCCACCCTCCAGCATAGTGGTCCAGCTTGAGGGTAAACCGTAACTAGATGAGGGGGAGTTGGTTAATAAAGGGTAAACTGTAACTAAAGAAGCAAGTTGGTTAACGGTTGGCAAAACTCAAGTCAGACTAAGAGTTAAGACTCTCATCACCAAACCCTCTTATTCTAGGGGTAAGTGATCAAATGGAAGTGTAGTATGAACCCAACACCTTGGCACCGAGGGATATACAATACTTACATCGGTCTGCCCGACCGAAACAGGTTTTGGTATGTAGATAAAGTTCGTATCAATACCAGGGAACTTATCCCTCAACTTCCCTACAGGCCGGACTGTCAGACTATGGATATCCCTTTTCTTGTTACCCAACAATAATGTACTTTCTACACAGATCTAACACGAAACATGCTCTAAAATCGCAAATAAAACATGCTGCTAACAACTGATATAAGGCTCTTTTTGATGGTTGGGAGTGGGAAGGTGACCTGCCTTGATATATTCAAGCGTGGAAGGATTATCTACAACTACACAGAAAGGGGCCCTATTTAAGAATGAGATAGGTGGGCACTTCATTCCAACATTGAAATGTAACATCCAACAAACCCCAACGTGAGGCAAAATCGTGACAGACACATTGGCACACAAACACTCTGTACAGTGTTCACATTACAGTTACAGACACGACTTGTGTTATATCCAACCTATACGAGGGTTCGGTTCGCTATGTGATGCTGCCCCTGGTTTCTTGGTCCTCTTGTTCTTGAAGCTGCTCCTCAGAGAGGACATGAAAGAGGTTGTCCTTGGTTTATAACCAGGTTCCTGAAGGACTTCCTCCGACTCTTCGAATCGCTCAGGGATCAGGGGTGATGTTGCCCTAATCTGATCTCCGTCATCATCATCCTCAATTTTATCTCTCCGCTCAGATACCACCAGGGGTTCTCTGGTGAGGGATCCAGGGGGATCAGATAATATCAGAGAGAAATTGCAGCTGCACAAACGGCGCGGGGCACTCTCTGGAACAATCACGCGGGAAAAGTAAAAGCAGGAACGGAAATTAACACAGCACCGAATGAGCAAGATCACATAAAACACAAAACGATCTGGAGAGAATCATAAAATGATAAAACACAAAAGTATCCGGTTGACACACCACATGAAATTGAACAAAACAGTACAGCAAACACCAAAAACTTGAAAGTAATAAGATTGAGATCCACTAAAAAGGAATATCGGTAGAAGAACACACGAATAAATTATGTTACCATTGTACCACTCATGAATCTGTTACACAAAGAAACAAGTAACACACATGCACACACTTAACACACAAAAGAACGTGTATTCTTACGGCTCTGAGGTTGAGGGTGATTCAGGTACAGTTATATCTTTAGTGTTAGGTGACGAGGGGGCACCACTATAGAGCAGAGAGATAGAGTGAGTAAAAACAGAGAGTGTGAGGGAGCGGGAGCAGAGAGGTGTTCTTACCAAACAACCAGAAAAAGAGAGTTTTGAATTCAGCCGAAAAAGCAAAACAATAAAATAGAAAAGTTTGTGAAAGTCAGATGATGAATGATGATAATGATGAGACTTACTTGGCGACATCACCAGTAGGGGTACTCTTCTTATGGAACCAGTGTATCTTAGCAGTCGATCTGAACTTCGATTTAGCTGTCTTCTCTCCAGTTCCAGCATTTCTCTCAACCGACGGTTCCTTCTTAACTTTCTGTAGGGGGCGCTGGGGTGACTTGGTGAGGGAATTCACACAGAGTTGTAAAATAATGGCAGTGGGGTATCCACGGATTTATACCGAATGAATGAACCTTTTTAGTTTAGCAGGCCAGCCAGTTACGGTTATAGCCATCAGACAGATCTATGTAAATGCGTGTTGTTTGGTATTTTGAGGGAGATTTATAGCTAGCTGGTTCCTTCTGAGATTTCTGAAACCAAGCCAACACAATTACAGCGAGGGGCGGCCTGTCAGAGCATTGGCCCGTGATATTATGCCATCTAGCACCAGGAGGCTATCCAAGCAAGTAGCGGCCGTACTTGTCTCTTTCCCCCATTCTTATTTCCCTGCCCTGGTGGGGAGGCAGGGGAGAGGGGTGGTGGGGAGGTACCAGTCTCCGAGGTCATGCCACCCCTCTCTGAGGTGCCCGCCTCTGAGTTGCCTCGGTCAGGCTCACTCTGTACTACTGAGTCAACCTTCAACTGTCGTCTGTACAACATTATACCCTTACCCAGAGTCTTCCAGTCCTTACAGTGGTTAATGTGTTATGAAAAGTTACCAACTTTTGTACAAAGTTTTTAATCTTGTTATTAGAAGAGTGTTCTCACCTTTGACTTCGCTTGTCTCCTTAGAGCCTTCATTTGTTCTTTCTTTGAAGCTGTAAGACAAAAGAAAAGGGTTAGATGGATTCATCTGTGTAACACTAGAGCACAGATATTTACCTTTGAGTCATACTGACGGGGGATGAAAACATCTATCTCGTATTATACGCCCAACAACTTACCCTTTTTCGCACCAGTGTTGAATATCGAAGTCAGCAGCTTCTTCTTAAACTTGGCTCCCTCGGCATCTCTCTTAGCTGGATGGGTACCTAGATGCCTCAAGAAGGTCTGATACTTCTCAATGTTTTCTTTGTCGTTCTTCTCTGTGGCTTTCTCTAACCGATCTATAGGATGGGAAATAGAGTTTATTGGCACGGTGCCACGGTCCCTTGCGCAGTCCTTTTTAGTAGTGCTTTTTATAGTAGTTATAGTTTTTACAATAATAATAATAATAATAATAATAATAGCAGCATTTGTATACACGCTCATACCATATAGGTTACTAGAATAAAACCTAGTTATCTACACGGCAATCAGAGCGGTTCACCATTGCAAAATATATTCTAAAATCTAAAATGTATCAAAAATGTCTATAGTCCAATTTGAAAGTCCGGTGCTCTGATGCCCAATAGTCCATATTCAAAACCTAACTTAACCTAATTTAATTAACACACAAACTCAGACAGAGCAGTCCAAAACTCTATCTCTCACACTTCCACTACCTTGCCACCCCGAATCCCAAAAGTCTTCCCAGGCTCCGCCACCTTCCTCTCCTTCAGCGTCACAACCAGATTCCTCCTCTCCTCTCTCTCATCAGGAGAACGGTCCGGGGAGATGTAAATATCCTTATGTCGATCAGAGTTCTTTAGACCTTTCTTACGGGAAAGAACCTGGTCTCGGAACTCCCTGCCACACAGACGGAGCTTCAAAGGCCGGTGAGAGCCCTCCTTGTACTTTCCCAGTCTCTGCATACTATTAATCCCAGTTAGACCCACACCCAGGTAGGTAAACACTGAATTGACATCATGCTCAAGATCTAGATTGTTCTCAGTTGGGTCATCAGTCAGACCATGAACAATGACATTGCTCATCCTGTCTTCTGTTGCTACAACTATAGCCTGGCGAACCCGCTTCGGTGCTAGCGCTGTGTCGCAACCCTTCTGGAGTACAGAAGAGAAACTCTTTATCTCCTGTTCAGCTGTAGATTTCACTGCAGTGATCTCCTTGTCTCTTTTCTCAAGTAGGGGTACTCTTCTTATGGAACCAGTGTATCTTAGCAGTCGATCTGAACTTTGATTTAGCGGTCTTCTCTCCTCCAGCTCCAGCATTTCTTTCTACCGAGGGCTCCTTCTTAACTTTCTGTAGGGGGCGCTGGGGTGACTTGGTGAGGGAATTCACACAGAGTTGTAAAATAATGGCAGTGGGGTATCTAAGGATTTATACCGAATGGATGAACCATTTTAGTTTAGCAGGCTAGCTAGGTTATAGCAGGCTAGCTAGGTTATAGCCATCTGTAAATGCGTGCTGTTTGGTATTGTAGGGCTATATAATAGCTAGCTGGTTCTTTCTGAGATTACTGAAACTAAGCCAACACAATCACAGCAAGGGTTGGCCTGTCAGAGAATTGGCCTGACAAGGTTTGCCCCAGGATATCATAATGCCATCTAGCACCAGGGGGCTATCCAAGCAAGTAGCGGCCGTACTTGTCTCTTTCCCACATTCTTAGTTCCCTGCCCTGGTGCAGGGTCAGGAGAGAGGGGTGGTGGGGAGGTACCAGCCTCCGAGGTCATACCACCCCTCTCTGAGGTGCCCGCCTCTGAGTTGCCCAGTGTCCGGTCAGGCTCACTCTGTACTACTGAGTCAACCTTCAACTGCCGTCTGTACAACATTATACCCTTACCAAGCGTCTTCCAGTCCTTATAGTGGTATCATGGTTTAGGGGTGAATTGAAGTTGTACTAACCAATTAGTTACTAGCAGTGTTTGTATGACTAAAGGAGAGTGTTCTCACCTTTGACTTGGCTTGTCTCCTTAGAGCCTTCATTTGTTCTTTCTTTGACGCTGTAAAAAAAGGGTAAGATGGAGTCATATGTGTCGCACTTGAGCACAGATCAATAAGACTTGACCTTTGAGTGATCATACTGACGGGGGATGAAAATATCTATCTCGCATTATCATATAATTATATGCCCAACAACTCACCCTTTTTCGCACCAGTGTTGAATATCGAAGTCAGCAGCTTCTTCTTAAACTTGGCTCCCTCGGCATCTCTCTTGGCTGGATGGGTACCCAGATGCCTCAAGAAGGTCTGATACTTCTCAATGTTGTCTTTGTCGTTCTTCTCTGTAGCTTTCTCTAACCGATCTATATAGGATGGGGAATTGAATTTGGTTACGCAGTCCTTTTTAGTTTTTACAATACATTGGAATAATATTTGGTTGATCCCTCATATAGAACCTCATTACCCTCATATAGCTCTATCCACTTACCGCTGAAGTAGTCGTAAGCAATGCTAAACATCATGTTCTCAGGGGGTGCGGGGATTACAGTCCTTACAGTGACGTCAGGTACACCAAGCTTGCCCCTCATCGGCCACGGACGCTTCTTCATACCCACCTGTGGTAGGGGAGGTGGGTGTTGTTAGAGGGGACCTTCCTCTGCCTCTCATGGGGGTTTGAAAATGTTTGCAGGATAGGATCTGATAATGATAGGATTAACACAGAATTTATGAGTCACTCGCAAATGTTTTGAAGTTAATCAGTTGCTTCGTAATTTGCTTTTGGGTACTTTTGACTTTTCGTTTCGGAATACTCGTCCTTATTACATTATGTTATCATAAATTCCAACTTTAAATATAAACTATGATGTCAGAATTATCTTTACATGGTCTACTGCTGCAGCCTACTAAAACTTTATGTTCTAACCCTCCTTTACAAGGCAACTAAAATTATATTGTACCTTAATGAGGGTTTCATTGAGAGCCTGTAGATTATCCTGGTTCTCTGGTCTCATGTTCTTCCACAGGTAGAAGTACGCCTGAACCCTCATAAAGTGCTCGTCAGGATATCTCTCCTGGATGTTAGCAAACTGGGGCCCACTGAGAGCCATGGCCTTGCATAGGACGTGTTCTGCATTCACACGGTCCTCCTGGCATAGCTGGGATATCTGAGGGGAGGAGGAGGGGGGTTAGACATAGCTGGGATATCTGGGAGGGGGAGGGTTAGACATGGGAGATATCTGGGAGGGAGGAGGAGGGGGTTAGACATAACTGAGATAGCTGGGAGGGGTTAGACATGGGAGATGTCTGAAAGGGAAGGGTAGGATAGAAAACCAACCCCGTCATAATAGGTATAGAAATTAGAACTTGCCCCATAACACTCCTAGACACTCACCTCTTTCGATGCCTCGTGCACCAGCCTATGAAACTGTTCTATCTCTTCCAAGGGCACTGTTACCAAGTTCCCTATCTTGAAGACTCTCTTTGAATCAAACAGGTCTAAGTTGCAGAAGATGTTGACTTTGTGATTATCGGGACAGTGAAGTTTCAGGATTTCAATGGTCTCAGTGGGATCCTCAGAGCCCCACCCTCCAGCATAGTGGTCCAGCTTGAGGGTAAACCGTAACTAGATGAGGGGGAGTTGGTTAATAAAGGGTAAACTGTAACTAAAGAAGCAAGTTGGTTAACGGTTGGCAAAACTCAAGTCAGACTAAGAGTTAAGACTCTCATCACCAAACCCTCTTATTCTAGGGGTAAGTGATCAAATGGAAGTGTAGTATGAACCCAACACCTTGGCACCGAGGGATATACAATACTTACATCGGTCTGCCCGACCGAAACAGGTTTTGGTATGTAGATAAAGTTCTTATCAATACCAGGGAACTTATCCCTCAACTTCCCTACAGGCCGGACTGTCAGACTATGGATATCCCT
>AVPN01001214.1:7897-21429 GCA_000695325.1 Pleurobrachia bachei
GAGAGAGAGAGAGAGAGAGAGAGAGAGAGAGAAACAGAGTGAGACATCAGGATTTGATTAAACTGGAATAGTTGAACTCTTCTTATTTTTCTCATACTCATAGATCATGCCTAGTATAAGAGATAAAACCATGTCAACAAGCAGAAGTCACTCTGTTTGGGCTTGGCGACGTCAACCGGTCACCTGATCTGGTCGAGAATCAAGGCGGGGTCTGGCCACCTCACATCCGGCATCCATCTCACAACCACCCTGACTCTGACTCCCGGCTGGGAGTTTCTACAGCGCCACTACCACTTCCGCTAAGAGCTGCAGGGAGTCGACAGAAGTGTATATGCTTTCGATACGGTATTGTGATAAGCTTCCGAGAAAGAAGTCGTTTTCAGTTTCATATGGTCTGAAAGACCACAACTTCACATGTGCCATATCTTATAAAAACCACCTCACATGATGGTTCTGCACTGGCCCTGTGTGACGTGAAAACTGGCGTAATGGAATTACGTTTTATCTCTCTTTCTCTCTATGTGTGCCTTTCTCCCTCTGTCTTATCTATAGTCTCACGTGATACAGGTGCAAGCAGGTAAACCAGGCCTCCATCAGTTGACCTCACTTCCACTTTAGTACCTCTCTGAGACAACTGTCAGCACTTGCGAGTCGAGAAAGAAACCCCCTTTCCTTCTTGATCACGGATAATAGATTGATAATACTCCGTGTGCAACGTGCTCTCTGATATCTTCAACGCGGATCTTCCTACAATATCTTCATAACAACCCGATTACAACACCGATTCAACCAATAATACCCAACATGGTAAGTGTAGAGACCCTTTTACAAGGGCTCAGTTGAGATGTTAGATTGAGATTCTGCCGGCTATTTCACACCGTCTTGACACAGTATGAGCCGTTTTCTTATTTTTTGCAACCTCTTTGTGTCCTTAGTGTCACCGAAGACATATATGTCATATATGCTAGGACTTGGGGCCCTTTGTGAAACAACGAAACTCCAAAAGCCCTTTTCTAGTCCCCGGTACCTTCTTGGCCCAGCACTGGTTCATCCTAGTCACATCGGTATTTGTTCTTCGCACGCCCAAAGGAGTAACAATTCACACGGTTGAAAGTCCAGCAGTACGTGTTTCTCTTGATATTTTACATGGTGTATGCCACCCACTACCTGCAAGTTCCTTATTGGACTAAAGACAATGGATCAGTTATTCTATACACAGCTCCTTCGTGAATCATCATATTATGTGTGCAGCACATATATTGCTGCATGAGCAGCTTCCCTCCCGCCCTCGATCTAGGAAGGAGAATATTGCACACCATCCTTCACAGTGTAGTTCGTATTTGCTATGCAGTCGCAAGTGCAGAGAGCCAGAGAACAGCCTGACACGCGGATAGAGAGGACGAATTGTAGCAATCACAGCTTGTAGCTGTAGTATATTGACTCCATGATCAATACCACAGTATGTTTTTCCTTTTTTGGATTGTTTTTGCAAAATGGATAGCTGATTTGCGTATGAGGTCATACCGCCATATGATTTTGGTAATGAAATTTACCCTCCGTGCAGCTATTACTTCACCATCATATGATTGTGGAGTATACAGTGCCAGTGAAGTTTAATACAGTATTCTAAATATCATATGATGTGCATACTGAATACTGATAAAATGTCAAGAGTTCTCAGAACAGCGATAAGCAGTCAAGGCTCGAGAATTCGCAGTACAGTTCTAGTCAGTTTATTTTGTTCCCTTTTTGTTTAGAAAATTGCATACTCAGTCCTTGGCCGAACCATAATGTTTTCCTTTAAGGATCTTCAAGCAAAAGTATATTTCCTGTTCTCAAAATATACAATATTTGCTCCTTTATAAAACATATTGTTCTGCTGCTCCTTCATACAACTTATCGTTAAATTATTCCACAGGAACTAGAATCACCCCACTCCTGCTCTGACTCAGTTACACTTCTTGTGGTGCTGGGCCTATACCTTGGGAGCTACGAATCAATTCCACTCATAGGTAAGGGCTTTAGATGAATCAGTTGTTTGTAGTAGACCATCTTTGGAGTCGATTTGAACAAACCTTTCGTAAGAGGTTCCTCATAATCAAACCGTTTATTCCTGCCACATTCATATTATTCAGGTAGTGAAAACTGGAAAGTTGACACTGGAAGCCTGGGCATGGTTGGAGCGGCACTATTTATTGTCGGTGAAATGACCGGATCTGGAATCCTAGGTAAAATATCCTAATAAGAATAAATATTTTGTGTACCGTTTGGACGATAGATAGTGGTTGTACCAATTCTCGACGTACCCCTCTAACAAGTGTCATAACTACTTAGTTAGAGGGATTTACATCACCGCAATATTCTTTAGGTGTTCCGTGTGCCCTGGCTCACAGCGGTTACAGCGGGTTCGGAATGATGTTGTTGTGTGTGGTTGTGGCTAGCTACACCGGTCTAACACTTAGCAGGAACTGGATGCATGTCCGGGATCAGTAAGTTAAAAAAGTAATAGTGGTGGACAACTGTCTAGCTGACGAACAGATTTTCTGGGAGCACGGCCGCACGGGGCCAGCACTTTCGTTTCTTTTTGCCATGTTTTGCCATTGGTTGATTTTAAGACCCATCTAATCCTGTACTAAATTGCCTTACTCAGAGGCCAATGGCCATTTGTATAACCAGTTCCCGGGAGTACCATGCTAAACATACACTGAAGTACGTAGCCACGTTCAAGTCACATACAAATCGTGCATATTTCTATAGAACACCACGTAACACGTCACCGCTTATCTACAACATATGGGTTTTAAACCGCAATCGAATCTCTTGTGTAAGATAACCTAATTCTTATACAAAAAGCTATACGACAAGGGTGATATACGACGCTACTACCCTCAGGTACCCACACTGCTCTAACCCCTACCCGAGTATTGGTTACACTTCTTACGGAAGAAAGCCTCTCTAGCGGCAGGTCCATAATATTGTTGTCGACGCTATACCGTCATAGTAATTGACGATTTTATTTGTTTTAGTTGCTCAAATTTAGCACAGTAATTTCTGCGAGGGGCAGCATGTTATAACTCCGGTATATGTATCCTAGGTTTGTGCGACAGTGACCCTAATCGGAGGATGCTGTGCCTATGTACTGATAGCTGCCCAGAGTCTAGCCCGATTCATCTATCTGGTAAGTGGTAATTGAGTCTCGCCCGGTTCATATACCTGGTAAGTGAAGCACGCACTTGCGGTACAGGTATCCCTTGTTAACTGTAAGGTATCACTACCCCCGTCCCCGTGCCACACCCATCACATATGCAATCAATTTCACAATTACAGGAGTTCCATACAGATGTCATTGGATACAGGACATGCGTTGTTATCATGGGTCTTGTTTTTCTCATCGTGCTCATCTTCGGTATGTGATCTGGGTTTGTCAGATTGCGCGACCCTGTATTTATGAAACAGGGTCAGACCCGTTTCCCTCGCTTAGCACGCGCAAATAAGGTGCCGCGCGATGTTTTGAAAGGGTTTTTCAAGCTCTATTGCTTGCGGAGTAGTTTGAAAGCTACGTCAGTAGCATAGGAACGCGTGTAGCATCTCTCTCCCGCCCCCCAACTGATTGGCAAGTGTTTGACATGTGATCTGCCCCGCCCCACAAGTAGGTCTACCAAGAAACGGTAGTAACCCTCTGCTCCCGCTCGCCGGCTACGCCGGCTCGCGGAGCGAGGGTTACGAAAGTAACAAGGAGATGCATGGGTGTTTAGTTGGTAGTAACCCCCTTTGGGAGATGAGATAAAGGTATTATAGCGAGGGAAGAGAACTGATAAAATGTACCTGCCATATAATCTTCAAAGAAATGGCCTGTAAAACATTTCTTTGAAATTTCCTGACAACTACTCGGTCTTTTTAAATATTATATTTTAGAAGATTACATCGACCCTTCACTTGATTAAATTCCTTCCAATTTATGTTTTTGGCCTTGTTCCCCCTCTCGCCAACTAGCGTTCGCGTTCTAGGATTAGAACACATATTCACCATTTCCCACTCTCTCTAGACATCAGGTCCCTTTCTCTCTCTCTCCCTCCCTCTAGTTAACATAACAATCTCTCTCCCTCTAGTTAACATAACAAACTCTCTCTCTAGACAGGTCAAGTTCCCGTACGGAAAGTAGGCACAGTAGAACGTGTAGCATGGACAGCTTGGATATTATTGCAGTGGGTAAACCAGCACCGGGCCATCTTACACCCCAGCACCTTACACCTAATGTCAGGTATACCCGTTTTTCCATCCTGTTTCCCTATTGCTTTTCTTCAGTGACAGCTGAGGCTTGTATTATCGGTTATATATTTTCGTCTATTTACCCTTTCTTATCTAGGAAGACGTCCCCACGACATCCTGCAGTGAGCGACAAGAATAGCTATGCTTTCACAGACATGCCCCACATATTCGATCAACATTCAAAGTAAGTATTTTCCCACAGATCTGTGTTTTAATGGTCCAAATTCCTGATAACTGCTTGAATCACCTGCCACTTTACTTACAAAGTTCCCCTTCTTTCCAGGGCAGTTCGAGTTGTAAGATTTGCCCACAACAGTTGTACTATGCTGGCCTGCTGCTCTGACGATTTCACCATCTCTCTATGTTCCCTTACCCCCTACGCTGTTCTCAACCTTCTCCAGGGACATACCGGACCTGTCAGGTAGGGATTGCTCCTTCATAAAACACTATTTTGCTCCTTCATAAACTCAATTACCCCTAATTTTCTCAGAGATATGGATTGGTCTATTGATAACAGTATGATCCTTTCTGGGTCGTCTGATGGAACGGTCAGGCTGTGGAATTGTGACCAGGGGAAATGTATACGGGTTGTGACTAATAATAGTCCTATTTCTGCTGTCCGCTTCCAGGTGATTTATAGTGGCGAGAAAGGGGAAAACGGCTAAATATCGTATAGAAAGTCCCACGCTTACTGAAATAGTACATGCCTTGATATAGTAGTTCATAGTTGTTGGGGTGCTGAGAAATCAGTGTAAATAAAAAGAAAAATCAGTTCGTCTAATATTTCATTTCAGCCAATGAACAACAATGTCTGTGTAGCCGGAGACGAAGATGGAGTGTTGAAGGGATACAACTTGAGCACCGGAAAGCAACTTTCAGGTACAAAATAATACTTCAATGAAGTACAAATTACCTTCATTTTGCAGCGGGAGTTATGAGATTTATCACGTCGTGTTGAGTCATATCAGCCCGCTATCGCGTTGCCAAGTTATGACTATAACAGTTCACGCGCCCTTTTAAAAGGGGGTTAGAACATAGCAACTATCGTACGGGTGATATTGGTCTAAAAAAGCGCAGTGGGTGTGTTATATTATATTATATACAAACTTTGCGTTGCTTCTCAGTCATATCAGCCCGCTATCGCTGATATTGGTCTAAAAAAGCACAGTGGGTGTGTTATATACAAACTTTGCGTTGCTTCACACCTTGGGTAGATCCACCCCTGTACTTGATATTTGGTATAAAACTTTCCTTGTGTTTTAATAACATGTTCTACAGGATCACGTGAGAAGATCAGTAACAGTTTGACATGCCTGGAGTTTGGACCTAATAGCAGTATTGTCTGGGCTAGCAACAACAAGGGCCAGATATTCGCTATAAGTGCGCCGGCTACGCCGGCTCGCGGAGCGAGGGTTACGAAAGTAACAAATCTGGGTAAGGAATTCACAATCAATGGGTTCTGACTGGGTAATGGGTATTACTATTAGTAATTTGTATTTATGTTCAGGCGTTCTGTAGTCTTCGTAATTAGAACTATATAGTTACCGTTCACTATTGATCTCATTTCCTAACTTGAGGAAGCTTCCCTCGGCCTCACTGACATTCCTTCAGGAGCTGGACGTGAATCCATGCTGGTAGCTGTCTGTGCCACGTTACTCTCCGTCCTCTTCACCATCCTTATCATCGTGGGCATTGTCCAAACGGGCAAGACACCCGACTTCAAACCATATCCAGTCACCGCCAAATCCTGGTTTCTCAGTTTTGGGAAGTTTCTGTTTGCGTTTGGGGGTCATTCTGCCTTTCCTAACTTTCAAAAGGAGATGAAGAACCCTCGAAACTTCCCTGGAAGGTAAGTTACCAATTTTTGAATGGAGTGACTTCGGACTTATTATCTCTTTGTTATGTCCTAACCCGCTGAGATACTGATAGGGTGGACAAATCTCTAAACTCCTCTCTCTCCTCCAGTGTTCTATTGGCCTATCTGATCAAGTTGGTGTTGTACGTGCCCATCGGTCTAGTCGGGGTGACCTTCTTCGGATCAGCCCTTGATGCCAACATTCTGAACAACATCGACAACTCCTTGAAAAGTAAGAAATTCTGATTAGACCCGTCTGGAGATACGACTGCCAGATACCGACTTGATTCTCAGGTGGGGCCCGCGGCGCCAGACAGGATGAGATTGAACTACTAGGACCGCAACTTCGATCCTAAATCCTAGAATGGAAATGTTAATTCCCACCTCCCCCATTCAGTTCTGAATGTGTGTATCTTGTTACTGGTGGCCATCCAAGCCATCATGTCTGCTACTATCCTGGGTAACCCTGTTGCTGATATGGTAGAGGGAATTGTGGGGGCACCCATCAACAGTAGGTGTTTCATTGTCAGTAAACAACCAATCAGAACTCATCATTTAGGTCATGTGACTGGTTATCAGCCAATCAGGGACCAGTATTTCCTGTTTGGTCGGTTTCCTGAGTTTTAGTAACCGCTATTACTGAAAATATCAAATGTCAACCTTAAGGTAAATCAATTATAGTTGACAATTGTCAACTATAATTGATTTACTACGAATTGTTAATTGATTTCGTTACCTTTTCTCTTCATTGTTTTATTTTGGCAATTGTTTTTTTCGGTAATTGTATTTCGGTAATTCCTACTTCTCTTTCAGCCCCTTTGTTCTATTTCAGGTTTACTTCACTGGAAAAGGCTCACAGTACGACTCTGTTTTGTCATTCTCTCCGTGGCCATCTGTGAGGCAATTCCTAGGTGAGACTTGACAATTCTCGACCATGATAGAACTATCGGTTTGACCTCCATACATACTACAGTTGTCGTGCGTTGTATTCAATAAGTCTAAATCATAAGGAATAATTTGGCTTTATACTTACTACTTATCATGTCATCATGCGTTGCAGAAATGCCCTCCCCCTCTTTCGGGGTTCACGCCCATGGCAACCGCTCTAATCAAATCAAATCAAATCAATGCCATAACCCGGTGAGATAGGGTCGACAAATCTCTAAACTCCCTTTCTCTCTCCCAGTGTTCTATTGGCCTATCTGATCAAGTTGGTGTTGTACGTGCCCATCGGTCTAGTCGGAGTGACCTTCTTCGGGTCCGCTCTTGATGCCAACATTCTGAACAACATCGACAACTCCTTGAAAAGTAAGAAATTCTGATTAGACCCGTCTGTAGATACCACTGCCAGATACCGACTTGATTCTCAGATGGGGCCCGCGGCGCCAGACAGGATCAGATTGAACTACTAGGACCACAACTTCGATCCTAAATCCTAGAATGGAAATGTTAATTCCCACCTCCCCCATTCAGTTCTGAATGTGTGTATCTTGTTACTGGTGGCCATCCAAGCCATCATGTCTGCTACTATCCTGGGTAACCCTGTTGCTGATATGGTAGAGGGAATTGTGGGGGCACCCATCAACAGTAGGTGTTTCATTGTCAGTAAACAACCAATCAGAACTCATCATTTAGGTCATGTGACTGGTTATCAGCCAATCAGGGACCAGTATTTCCTGTTTGGTCGGTTTATGAGTTTTAGTAACCGCTATTACTGAAAATATCAAATTTCAACCTTGTCAACTATAATTGATTTACTACGAATTGTTAATTGATTTCGTTACCTTTTCTCTTCATTGTTTTATTTTGGCAATTGTTTTTTTCGGTAATTGTATTTCGGTAATTCCTATAGGAAGTATACTTCTGTCTCAGCCCCTTTGTTCTATTTCAGGTTTACTTCACTGGAAAAGGCTCACAGTACGACTCTGTTTTGTCATTCTCTCCGTGGCCATCTGTGAGGCAATTCCTAGGTGAGACTTGACAATTCTCGACCATGATAGAACTATCGGTTTGACCTCCATACATACTACAGTTGTCGTGCGTTGTATTCAATAAGTCTAAATCATAAGGAATAATTTGGCTTTATTCTTACTACTTATCATGTCATCATGCGTTGCAGAAATGCCCTCCCCCTCTTTCTAACCTGCACACGTGTTACCCAGGTTTGATTTGATAATGTCTCTTATCGGGGGAACCACCATCAACGCGGCAGTGTTCATACTTCCCAGTATCTTTCACTTTAAACTTGCCAAGAAAGACAAATGGTGGAACTTAAAGGTAATTGAGTTTTACAGTCAAAAATTGAACCTGATTTCTCCTGTCTGGCGGCGAGCCAACCCGATCTCTGGGTGAACTGAGAAATGAGAAACAATAAGGGGTCTGAGTGCAACACACCGTGCTATTCCTAAATCATCCTGATTCTTAATAAACTTTTAGGGCTGTTTAATTATCTTGTATAAAACATTCCTAACACCCCCATCTGTATTTTCAGATCACGTTTGATTCTCTCTCCATTGTGTTTGGATTGGGAGCGGGGGTGGTTTGTACCTACGCCTCTGTTGCCCACATAGTCGACGAATACAGCTCTTGATGACACTGCCAGGCCAACGCTCTGACCACAGTTCTCACGCGCTCCGAGTGCAGAACTTATTTGAGAGAAGCGAGAATGGGTCAGGCCAATGTCTGACAGTGAAGGCACGTGTGTGGGATGAATCTTGTTGTGTCACACATGAAACGTGTGAGATGAATCCTGATATCACACTCACACATGAAGTGTGGACCAGATGAATCTTGATGATGACACTTGTGGGGTGAAATGTGAATCTTGATGTGTCACACAAGACGAGTTAAGTGGGGATGGATGTGTGTTGATGAACTCGTGTAGTTCTGTGATGAACCCAGGAAGCTGTGATCGTGGGATATATAAAAAACTGGATAAATCATATTTTGTCAGTCGAGTTTTAGATCATCACGGCTGTAATTCCAAATCCAGATCTGCCTGACTGTGCTGACATGGTCTTTACCTGTTTAGTGGCTGCAAACCGGTTTGTCTCAAAACCTGTTGACATGTGGTCATGAGTGCAGATTATCGATATCATAGATCTGTTGTTGTTGTTGTGTATTCCGTTTCTTACAAAACCAAAAATCGTTTCTTTTTTGTAGCTAACAGAAATGATTTTAAAAAGTTTAAAAAGGTACAACCTTCCCTCTGAAATTTTGAAATAAATTAAGATAAATTAAGCTCAATATATCAAGTTTTAAAAAAGTACCCGACACCGGGCAGACTAGCAAACCCTCTGTGGCTATAGCAACCAATGGTTACCATGGGTTACCACTGGTTATCCATTCTCTGTTAGTCTCTGCTAACTATTTATCAAATGCAATGATGATGCCATATGGCACCATGAATTGGTGTCGGGGAGTTTAAAAAAAGTGCAGCTTACATGTACAGCAGCTGGGGGGAATTGTTCAGTTTTAAGAGGGTGATGTTTTCGGAGGGGTATAACTGGTGGACGCTGATTCGGCTTGTTGAATGGCGCTATCGCTGAAACTGTACACGAACCTTCCAACCCACTGTCTCCGTCGGAGGATATCGCGGCCGTAGTAGTACCTAGGGGGATGGATTTTGGTTAGTTATATGTAGTACCTATATGGATGGAGTTTGGTTGGAGACCGCTGTAGCACCTATGGATGGATGGGGACCGTAGCAGTTTGTTTGTATGTACTGTTGTGATTCCGACTATGCAAAGCATATAATAACTTGAAAAAAGGGGAGGGGCTTGGTAACGCAATTACCCTACTTTGAAGGTAGGCTAAAAATAGGTAGAAGGGTAATTTCGCTACCAATTGGGAGGGACAAGAATAATCATAGCTACGTGAAGCTAAGCGGTCACAGTCTAGTCTGTTATACTGCACTTGCCACGTATCAAAACGGCAACTAAAGGAAAACCCAAGCTAAAATAGCCCTCACTCGGGTTTTGTGAAATTTATACAATGAACTCAGATCAATCAAATTTCAAATGAATTTTATTTCCCAAACTCTTATTCTTGTTATGGTGTCCGTATGTTCACAAAATCAAATCACAACCTGGAGACCACTACTAGAGGATTCCCGTGTATAAGGTCCAAATAGTCCACAGAGCTTTTCTAAGCCACCTGGTCACTGGACGACGAATGGTGATACATAGTACATGTCCTAAATTCCGGGATGCCTCACCATTTGTCACCATGTCACACCATAATTCTACATGTATGGTTAAAACACAGATCTATTTATCACTATTACGAAAACTTGGAAGATTTTCAGTCTGTAGACTGCGTACTACCCAGTGGGTTACTTGGGTCTTGGTCAAAGGAGCACTACTGCACTTCATATATTATGTTCTCTTTTGTTTGCCGACTTTTGATTTCCCAAAATATTTTCTCGTGAACAATGTGCATAATTTCTGCCAATTTGTTTTACTCTCAGCTCCAGTATTTGTCTTACAATCATCTCCGCCATTATATAGAAATCAGGTTAATTCGGAATGCAAATGCGGAAGCGAGGAAACCCATTTGCGTGCACATACTCTCATCGCATTATATTAGGAAAATGATCGGGAGAGCTTGAGCAATTAACGAGAAGAGAGTGGGGATCGTGATAAGAAAATCTGTATATCTTTTTGCGGAAAAAGATTTAATTATTCTTTGCATGCGAATCCTTCTCTACTAAATCCTTGCTCACAATATGATTGTGTTCAGCTTTACATAAACAAAATATTTTGAATAAAATCCCATTTCCGAGATGAAATATGTCTCATGACTTGTTTTGTTCAAACTCTTGCGCGGTGAAGCAGGGTCGAACACGGCAAATAACGACAACGCCTTGCTCATATTGCTGGTTTTTTTTGGCGAATGGCCTTGCACTTAGATATCATGTTAAAAAAACTTCCCAAGAGCTGCATGTTCGCTGTATAATCCTTAAATGTTGCTCTATATCTATCACTTTTATAAAAATTTATACTTTCCACAGACCACACCGCAATTCGTGCTTGAATTCTGATATCGGGAGATCAGTGTCTACCTCTCTTTATGAATATTCATTACAGTCGGACCCCGATTTAGTGACACCCCGATTAAGTGACAGGATAAATTTCCCCCAATATAGGAAATTAACGTAATTTCACCCCTATTTAGTGGCCACCCCGATTTAGTGACCAAAACCCTTTCCCCCGAGGATGTCACTAAATCGGGGTCCGACTGTATTATCAATCGGGGAACAACTAAATAGTCATCTACCGCTACGAAACATTTTGGAAAGTTTCCAACACGTTTTGTGGGGCTATATAAATATTCAGGGTACGGGGTCATCAGTTTGTTGCATAACAAAAGTGGCCGAAAATATGTGAACTATTTTAAATAACAAGAGAATATGCTATGAGGCGACACATGAGTTACTTGTTTATTTTATGTGGGGTATCCTACCCTCAGACCCTCTCTCACAAAGGAGATGGTTAAATTAGGACTCCATCGCATTGACCACGACTTGTTGACTCTCACACATTTGGTTTTTAGCACGTTCATAGCGTAGAGAGCGAGAGAGAGAGGGGGACACAGAGAAAGAGAGAGAGAGAGAGAGAGAGAGAGAGAGAGAGAGAGAGAGAGAGAGAGAGAGAGAGAGAGAGAGAAGGGAGTGCTGCTGGGGCACAAGAAAAATAAACACAAATAAGAGTTTATTGTTTAACTCTAGCATCGTGCAAGCTTGTGTGTGGTAGCTAGCCTCCTAAACAAAAGAATTTAGGCATTAATAGGCAAATCAGCCATATGGTGCTTCAGCTGTCTGGGGTGTCGACCAAATGATCTGAGCGTACCTGTCAGGCCAATGCTCTGACAGGAGCGAACTATGCTGCGAATCAAAACGCGTGGTCTGAAGTCGTGTCAGTATTAAAGTTAAAATATTAAGATGTTACCTTAGTGCCCGACAGAGACTGCTTGTATTGATGTCTCCCCTTCCCTTGTACTCACTCCATCTCTTGGCCACCTGTATCAGGGAAACATAGGTTAAATACAAGGTGGGCCACGGATTCTTAGTAAGGGTTAGCGAGATGTGCCGTCAGGAAACAAAGGTTAAATATATGGAGGGTATTATAGAGGGGAAATTCCATTTGACTTTCGACTTGCTTCGTTGATCGAAAAAGCGCTTCGTTGATCGAAAAGCGCTTCGTTGATCGAAAAAGCGCAATTGTGCGCAAAATACTCATTCGGTGCCGCTGCGCCGCGCAATTTGCGCCAATTTTGATTTTCTTGAGCTCATTTGATAGATCTCAATGTCCTCTTTCCAATGAGTCCAAGATTTTGCAAATTGGTTAAGAAATGGCTGAGTTATGGCGGTATACCGCCATTACGATGGTCGATCGATCGACTAGACGATCGACTCGTCGAACTAATTTCTGGTAGGGTTAATATCTCGATGAATTTAATTTCAATCACTCTGATATTTTGACACAGTGTTGGTGTGGGTACTCACTCGAGGAATCCGAAGTTTTAAATCATAAAAGTTTAAAGTTCATTAATGAACCCATTTTTTCGTTTTTCTGCGTTTTCTCATGGTTAAATTCGATTTTGTTCTTAAAAAAGGCAACCATGCATTAGAGTAAACAACAATAAATGGCAATCCGAGTTTTTATTAAAAATGAATCAAGTTTAGTTGGTAAAATTAATGATTAAAATTTGGTATTTTTTAGCAAACATCGATTTTAACCCGTTTTGACAAGAAATTGGTGAATCCAGGCGCTAAAAAACCGTACAGCCATTAAACTTGATCGATATTGATGTCAGCCAGAATTTCAGCTCTCTATCTCCAAGTTCATTTTTTCGACTGGAATGAATCCTGAATGAATTTGAAAACAGGAATGCATTTTCAAGCCGAAATTTCACAATCGCTTTTGGGTATCGATTCTCTTTCAACCGCGGCTAATTTTAGCATAATTGGACCACAAAAAGATACACAGTGGCCAGTTTTCTAACCCTAGGTCCTGGTCATTTGACCCCCATTGAGACGCTAGTGTGATTACGAAGTGCCCATAAGCGGGTGCAACGGTCGAGTATCACGTATCACATCTGTTAATGAGGCCGGTGTACCGATACAGCGTCCATTAGAATTTTACTTCTCTTGCTAACTCGTCATAATTTGATGGGGATCATATGACCCAACCTAGGCTTCGTAAACTGGTCATTGTGAATCTTGTGGTGATCCAATTAAGCTCAAACTGGTCGCGTTCGAAAGAAAATCGATAGCTAAAAAAACTTGATAAATTTTGGTATTGAAATATGGCCCCGTCTTGGCGTTCATTCAATGTTCATTCTGGCGAAAAAAATTTCACCCAGAGGGCTGAAACTCTGGATTCCTCGAATGAGTACCCATACAAAT
>AVPN01001215.1:15800-26845 GCA_000695325.1 Pleurobrachia bachei
CTCTCTCTCTCTCTCTCTCTCTCTCTCTCTCTCTCTCTCTCTCTCTCTCTCTCTCTCTCTCTCTCTCTATCTGCTTACGATTTTCATATGGCGCTTTTCATGCCAGAGTATCATAACATGTTTTTAAAATCACGAATACAGAAATACTGTCGATCCAGATGGCAAACAATAAGAGTCTATATATCTCTCTCTATCTCTATCTCTCTATCTCTCTCTATCTATCTCTCTATCTCTCTCATTCTCTGTCATTCTCTCTGTCTCTCACTCCCTTTCTATCGCTCCCTATTTCGCTATCTATGTCTACCATTCTTTCACATTTTCAATCTCAATTTCTCTAATTTTTGGCTTAAATATAGGAAAGGAGAGATCGCAATTGTGTAAGGTGCGTAGTGCATAATGAGACGCCTATGCACCCTACACTTTATAGACGGAGATATCGTGCTGGTGACATGTTGCCATCGGTCTCTCCCCTCTACAAAATCTAATTAGTGGCCTTTAAGGAACTTTTTTTGTTCCTTAACTCCAATAAGGACAGCTTTTAGTTGTCCTTATTTCAGGGGCATGAGTCCTTACAGTTAAGGAAGAAAATTGGGAGCTAAGGAAGAAAATTTTGGGTTAAGGAACGTTTTTGGCAACAAGGAATTACACTCACGCAATTATAGTATCGATAACATCGACCTAAGGAACGAAAATAAGGAATTTTCCTTATTGTGAAAAATCTTCCTTAACGTCCAAGTTCATGACAGCCAAGGGGCCTTAATTAGATTAAAATGTTCCTTAACTCGTAAGGAATCTTCCTTAACAGCGTTCAGAAGGCCAATTGCTCCCGAATCCTGATCAATGGAACTCTAATTGTTGTCTATGAATTGTTCGATCCTGAGCGGTTCTGATGAAGTATTCTGATGTCACATGTGGAGAGAGAGAGAGAGAGAGAGAGAGAGGGGGGATTGTCTATCTGTCTGTTACGTGATTAACTTGCACCCGATTTAATCTGTGTCCGGTCCCCTTCGCAATTAAACTAGATCACACCCGTCACTCTGTCATGTGTGTTCCAGTTGTCATCTTATTGTTAATAAATTCAAGTTTTAGTTGTCAAGTAGTTTAGACTCTAACTTTCGAGTAACACAAAACAACTTCGTAGACAACTTTCTAGACGTCTGTTCGTGTTGTTCTATACTCAAACTTTTCTGTGTAGTTTGTTACTATTAGTACTGTACTAAGCTCATCATACTGTACTAAACTCACATCGTATCGTGTTGTAGGGTAAACCTCCCGCTCGTTGAGTAACTCAACAAATAAAACTAAAAGACACCTCGTGTTCTAGGGTAGACCTCCCTTGATCATGACTGCAGAGACAACACCCGGTATTCCGTGGTCAGAAGAATCTCCTCCAACTAGCCCTACGCCCTCACCCACCAAGTTAGTACCTCGTCCACCAAGTTAGTGTTTTAGTTCTCTGAGGACCTTGCAAGTTAGTTCTCCTCGGAGGGGGGAGAGAGAGAGAGAGGAAAATACTAGTATATGTTATTGTAAATGCTCTGAATCGCACTTTGACTTGAGGTCTAGTGGTAATCGTCACTTTAAAGTTTACAACCTGTGCAATGCTCTGACAGCAATTCACACCTGCAGGTATACACCAGGATGTTTGACAGCCCGTAAGAACGGCTCACTAAACCTCCGCCTAACCAACCAAGACAGCACCCCAGACCCTCTCTCCTCCGTCCTAACAGCCACATCACCCATGGATGAGTTTAGTTTGGAAGTATCCCTGAAGAGCAGGGAGACCCCCCAAAGAAAGGACCTGGACCACCTTATTGGATGTATTACCAGAGAAATGGTACAGGTGAAAAAGGAATCTGGAATCATACCAAAATTCAGATGCTCCGGGACGAAATTCTCCGGGAGAACGATCGTGTTCCGGTTCAATGACAGCGATTCACTGGAGTTTTACCGACGAGTGGTCTCAGAAGCCCTTGCACCATCCCCAGACCACGGTGGGTTCTATGTCCGAGGCGCTGGGGAACCTCCCCCATTCCGGAAATATCGAGCCTGGATGCCGGGGGAGATGATGGACAGTCTCGGGTGTGTCCCTGAGCTCCTCTCACTCGAGACAGACGGGAGGATTTCCGAGCACACTATTAAAGTGATAGGACAGAGCCCATCCAACTCGAATGGGTTTGTGGTGTATTTTGAGGTTTCGGGAGTCGCTGAGGAGTGTATAAAGGAGTTCGGGAGTGGGGGGATCATGTGTGGTCCTCATAGGATGAAGTTTGCTATTGTCAGCACTAGCCCGGGAAGGAAAACACCTACCACACCGGTGAGAGAGTGACGTCATCTTAATTATTAATTAACTAATTAATTAAATAATTATCTCTCGAAAATATTATATGATGTCAAAGGTGATAGGACTTAGCGATAGAAGTGATTAACTAACTAATTACTGAGTATCCAATTAATCCCGCATTCCCCCACAGTCACGCAGCCAGCCATCTCCCAGCAGTTCATGTGACAACTGGAGGTCCCCCACATCAACTAGTCCTATCTTCAGCAGCTCCCTGCTACAGACAGTAGTTGAGAGACCTCCCTCTCCTGCTGCTGTGTCAGACATGAGAAGAAACTCACTTCCGTAACTGAAACAATCCTAAATCTGATAAACCTTGTTATGTTCAAACCTTCTTTTTTTTATATATATCTGTAGGCAGAACCTGGCAAGATAAACATTTCTAACCCAACTACACAAGTGTCATGGAGTGCAACTGCATAGATGAGAACTCTCTGTAAAACTCCTGTTCGTGAAGTGCAACTAAAGTGTTGATTTACATTTATCACGGAAATGAGCACGAACAGAGGTGTACAATATAGGGTCAGGAATGAGAATGGAAGGTGAAATTTATGAATTCTGTTATTCAAATGCTTCAGTTTGATGACACGATTTCATTATATGCGACTATTAAGTGGTTTTTGTATATATTTCAAAGTGTATTATATCCAAGGTTTTTACAAGTTTTAGTGTTGTTATTTGAAAATTGTAGATCATGAATGAAATGCATAATACTCTAAAAATAGAAGATTACTACGTCCTTGATTCTGTCCATTTGCATCCAAACTGATGCTGATGACATAAAAATAGATAAAGGGGGTATTTTACTAAAATGGCATACTCCAAAAAGGTGAGATTTCTTGCTGGGGATGGTTCGTTTGAAAATCGCAGACACGTGACTAATGATCATATAGAGAGATAGAGAGCCAGAAGGAGAGAAAATGCATTCGCATCTGCTGCATAGTCAACATGTCATTGGCGGCCATTTTTTGAGCTGTAGTCTCTTCTTTGATCGATTTTCTCTTTCCTACAGCACCTTGTTGTGTTATTGCATTTCGTTTGTAGTTCTTTCCAGATGAAAGCTGTTTGGTCGACATGAAAACTTTATGGGTACTGTCAACCTTTCTTATTGTCACCTGTAGCTGTAAATCGAAACCCGATGAAGGTATAATAACTGAAATTCACTCAAATTGACATCTTGATTTGGGCACGTCCCTTTCGTCAGGACCCCACTCAGAATGTGTGAGGGGAACACTAGAATTCAGGGGCAGGACGTGCTCAAGTTAAAAAACATTGAGTTAAGAAAGAGTGTTACAGAAGGAACACATCTGTTACTTCCATTAAATTTGGCCTACGCTCCAGGCCCCTCTAATGGTTCGCACATGAGAAGATTGTGTGTAACAAATCCAATATACAGTCGGACCCCGATTTAGCGCCCCCCGATTTAGTGACACCCCGATTTAGTGACGGGATAAATTTCCCCCGATATAGGAAATTAACGGTATTTGACCCCGATTTAGTGCCCACCCCGATTTAGTGACCAAAACCCTTTCCCCCGAGGATGTCACTAAATCGGGGTCCGACTGTATATTCATATATTTCAGTGTATAAAGATGTCGAGCGTGGGACGTTTATGAAATGGGATCTTGAATTGGAGCCACTGGTTATAAAAATCACACCCAGCGGTGTCAGGATGGTAGATGTTGTACTTATCCACAAATCCGGAGCATTTCACCCCGTGAAACTTGAATTTGCATCTTCTGGCAGTGCCGCATTAACAGTTGATCAGTGTAACCGACAATCTGGGAATCCCTATCAAGATACTACCGTGGTTGAGTTTCAGAAAGGAAGCCAGGAAATTAGTGTCGTACTATCAGGGCTGACACTCTTTCGTCTCGTCTTCTCCGCCGACACTGGAGCGTGTGAAACAGTGTGGAGTGGAGATGTAGTTACCGGAGTGGTATTTCAAGCAACTGATACTGCTTCATTGACCTATAAAGCAGGTATATGCGACCTTGATTTACCCTACGATAATGCCTATACCATATTTCCCTCGATGAGCACTGTAAATAAAGAAAACCTTCCTTACTCAATACTCCGACCCAAATATATATCGCCTAGATTTAAGTGCCAATTATCAAAAACCTCCCATTTGTTTTTCAGTGAACTGTAGTGCTATTACAGTGGAACATTCCAATATCACCAACATGGCGGCAGGGCCAGGGAAGACCCTGACAGTGGGTTGTGAGGAGGGTTATACCCTGGTTGGTTCAGCTACTTTAACCTGCGAGGCAGACCAACTGGTATGGTCGGACAGTGGGCCACAGTGTGATGTTGGTACAGGTGAGTTATAGCACGTCACATATTTCAAAGGGGCGTTAGATATTCTGTGAAACCTGCTATTAGTTGTTAGTACTGCGGCGATTACTGTTAGATATTCAGTATTCTGTGACCTTGCTTCTTGCTTTTGTACTGACCCAGCTCATCATCCTGTTGTTGTGGCTAATGGTAAAGGAGTCTTGTTTACCTTGTCAGTGGGGGTGTTGTGTGGGGGGATTTCTTGCTGGGGATGGTTCGTTTGAAAATCGCAGACACGTGACTAATGATCATATAGAGAGATAGAGAGCCAGAAGGAGAGAAAATGCAGTCGCAGCTGCTGCATAGTCAACATGTCATTGGCGGCCATTTTTTGAGCTGTAGTCTCTTCTTTGATCGATTTTCTCTTTCCTACAGCACCTTGTTGTGTTATTGCATTTCGTTTGTAGTTCTTTCCAGATGAAAGCTGTTTGGTCGACATGAAAACTTTATGGGTACTGTCAACCTTTCTTATTGTCACCTGTAGCTGTAAATCGAAACCCGATGAAGGTATAATAACTATTAACTGAAATTCACTCAAATTGACATCTTGATTTGGGCACGTCCCTTTCGTCAGGACCCCACTCAGAATGTGTGAGGGGAACACTAGAATTCAGGGGCAGGACGTGCTCAAGTTAAAAAACATTGAGTTAAGAAAGAGTGTTACAGAAGGAACACATCTGTTACTTCCATTAAATTTGGCCTACGCTCCAGGCCCCTCTAATGGTTCGCACATGAGAAGATTGTGTGTAACAAATCCAATATACAGTCGGACCCCGATTTAGCGCCCCCCGATTTAGTGACACCCCGATTTAGTGACGGGATAAATTTCCCCCGATATAGGAAATTAACGGTATTTGACCCCGATTTAGTGCCCACCCCGATTTAGTGACCAAAACCCTTTCCCCCGAGGATGTCACTAAATCGGGGTCCGACTGTATATTCATATATTTCAGTGTATAAAGATGTCGAGCGTGGGACGTTTATGAAATGGGATCTTGAATTGGAGCCACTGGTTATAAAAATCACACCCAGCGGTGTCAGGATGGTAGATGTTGTACTTATCCACAAATCCGGAGCATTTCACCCCGTGAAACTTGAATTTGCATCTTCTGGCAGTGCCGCATTAACAGTTGATCAGTGTAACCGACAATCTGGGAATCCCTATCAAGATACTACCGTGGTTGAGTTTCAGAAAGGAAGCCAGGAAATTAGTGTCGTACTATCAGGGCTGACACTCTTTCGTCTCGTCTTCTCCGCCGACACTGGAGCGTGTGAAACAGTGTGGAGTGGAGATGTAGTTACCGGAGTGGTATTTCAAGCAACTGATACTGCTTCATTGACCTATAAAGCAGGTATATGCGACCTTGATTTACCCTACGATAATGCCTATACCATATTTCCCTCGATGAGCACTGTAAATAAAGAAAACCTTCCTTACTCAATACTCCGACCCAAATATATATCGCCTAGATTTAAGTGCCAATTATCATAAACCTCCCATTTGTTTTTCAGTCAACTGTAGTGCGATTACAGTGGAACATTCCAATATCACCAACATGGCGGCAGGGCCAGGGAAGACCCTGACAGTGGGTTGTGAGGAGGGTTATGCCCTGGTTGGTTCAGCTACTTTAACCTGCGAGGCAGACCAACTGGTATGGTCGGACAGTGGGCCACAGTGTGATGTTGGTACAGGTGAGTTATAGCACGTCACATATTTCAAAGGGGCGTTAGATATTCTGTGAAACCTGCTATTAGTTGTTAGTACTGCGGCGATTACTGTTAGATATTCAGTATTCTGTGACCTTGCTTCTTGCTTTTGTACTGACCCAGCTCATCATCCTGTTGTTGTGGCTAATGGTAAAGGAGTCTTGTTTACCTTGTCAGTGGGGGTGTTGTGTGGGGGTGTTGTGTGAGGGTGTTGTGTCTCCTTCCTTGTCTAGCTGTCACTAATTCAATTCAATGCAATTGGTTTCAAAGCTTTTTTCTCTGCTGACTGCTGATATAACACAATCTAACCAAGATATCCAAACCGCTTGGCATTAATTCCTTTTTCCAATAAGATGCTATGATATAAGACTGAATGAATTTGAGTCCTCGGCCATCCATAACGAAATCGTCAGGGATGGTGATTGTGATTTTAAAGGTCCACAAGATACCTAAAACTTTTTTTCGGAGAGGATAATGACTGCCTGATCAGTTTTCAAGGTGTCAAATGATTTGCCGTGTCCGGAATGTTCCTTCAGTGGAAAGACCGTTACTCCATGGAGATCCATCCTCTCTTCCCGTGTGTAACAGGGAGGCGAGAAGTAAGTGGATTGCCGGATACATTATTGGCGATAGCTCACTATCGGTGTCGGCTGACATATCTTATCAGACCCCAAGACCCCAGATTGGGTTATTATAGGAAATCAGTTCGAAGGAGGTACCTGGGCAGTATTTTCTTTGGTATTTCTGACTCTCTGAAAGCTCCACTGCCGAACAGTAAGAGGGCAGTCTTTTGTAAGAGAACAAACCGCCAGGTGTTTTCTGGTTTGAACCATGCCTATGACTGACATGTTAGCGTACAAAATACACTTAGTCACACGCCATGGTTCACTCACTTCATAAATGACCGTAAAATTCTCACAAGCCATTTAGTTTAAATTGACCAAAGAGGTTATGGTAATTGGTCCTAATCTCTTTGCTCTTTAATGTTACATAGCACATGTGCATTTCTCAGTCGCCATGGCGACAAGAATGCCGCATTTAGAGGCACCACTTATCTTGTTATTTGTGTGCTGTTATAGCATAAACCATATTTGCCCCCAACCTGACCCCTTTAGTGTACTGCCTAAACTGCCTATCATGTCATTGGTTGCACTTGTCTGTTGGATCTCGAATATTGTTCCCGCAAGATCGGAAGGTAAGTTTTGTCGTAACTTGTAATTAATTTTGTTTAAAGTATTTTATATTTTATAGAATTCTATTTTAATTTTTACCCATCGCCTTGAGTCGCTTGACACTGTGTCCTTCCGCATGAACAATTCAAGCATCATAGTTTTCTAAATGATCATTCCTCCAGACTGGATCACAACCAAAACAGATCAACCAATATACGACTTTCCACTCACAACCCACGGCTTCCAACTACGTTTCCCGGACAACACGAAAGATGGATTCAAGTTCTACGTTTACTCCGATGTTCCAGGTCCCAACACGTGGAGAGGTGCGATTGAGGTTTACATGTTAGGCGGGAGCTGGAGGTTTCGGGTGAACCTCAATGGAGCGATTAACAACTGTCCTGAGATCAGCCCTCTAAAGGGACAAGGAGAACTAGTACAACTCTCAACCTGCTAAGTCGCTTTCAAAACTGGTATTTCTATTGATGTCAATGAGGGAGAGGCAGTAAAGGTGGAGTTGACTAAAAATAACCCGGATTGCCAGTGGATGGATAAGAAAATTAATAAAGTGTTTGTGAGGAATTATGTGATGATCAGTGAAAGATCCTTCCAGTGGAGAGCAGCACGGGAATTGGGTGAGTTAAACTCATATGTGACTCTGGCTGTGATATCTCTGTTGTCTGTTTTGTACATGTGACCTATCTCACGAACCACATTTTTCATCAAGAGTCTAAGTATACGTAAAATTCATGTACTCAACTCAGATATCAATGTCCATAAAAAATTTCGTAAGGTGCCAAGACAGAGAGACCAAGGAGATTATGCGCTAGATAGGGATCATGGATGCATGGTAACAGGTGCAAACTGTCATATTTATTTATTTGTACCAAATGGGGTCAAACATTGTGAACCTCGTTAATATTCGACAGTCCGGTTACGAGACTGTGCGGTTATCACGTTGAAAGAAATGATAATAAGGCCTGGCCAATACTCGGACGTACGTGTGGCCAATATTACGGAACACCTGTATGTGGGTATTGTGGTGGGTGATAGCGGTGGATGACTCAATCAATCATGTTATGATTTGTTATGTTCTAACCCTCCCCTTTCATTTGTAAAGCGGGGTGCAGAGCTCGAAACAAAGTCTAACTAGGCAAGTAATGATATGCCTGTTTTATTGCTTCAATATCTGTTTCCCTTTTCGATTCCCCATTTTCCTAACTTCTATAATCACAAACCGCTGTGTTACTAACGGAGCCAGAGAATGAGGTTGCTCTGACCACAGGGATTGCGAGACACAGAGAGAAAGAGAGAGAGAGAGAGAGAGAGAGAGAGAGAGAGAGAGAGAGAGAGAGAGAGAGAGAGAGAGAGGAGAAAGAGAAAGATTCCTTTATTTTCCATTGCATTGACACGGAGAGAGTGACGAGAATACATAGAGGAGCAAAGGACACCAAGTCTACCAAGCGTTACTATTATTGTCCCTAGCTCCTCTCTATACTCGTTACTCTCTCCGTGCCCTGCTTGACCCTGATCTCTCTTCCTGACCACATATGTAGCAGCTAGAAAAGTGGACTACTTTAGATAAAATATCCAATATTCATGAAAAAAGTCAAGTACGATGTCCCTCATGAGCTGTTTCTCTGGCGCAGGGAATAAGAGAGCGTGGTTATCTTGTAACTTTTTTTCTTAAACCCCAGTCCCAGGTTTTTATTCTTCCTGATAGATTGATAAATATCATTTAGCAATGTTTACTGTTCTGTTGAGTTATGCTATACTAGCCGTGTGTTTAACGTTAGATGCTATCGATTCTCAAACTACTTCGGGGACAGGTAAGCGAACTAATGTGAACCAACTAGCCAAGCCCTGGCCGCGTGTGTTGGCTGTATATAAGCAAAAAGCAAGCAAGCAAATAAATAATAATAAACTAAATTATGTTTTGTTAAATTGAATGAAATGTTTTTCAGACACCTCGTGGCAGCCTGTTGTACTCAGTACCCTGATTCCATGGGATTTAGAGAGTGTTACTCTCCAAGTCCAAACTGACTCTACCAGCATCTATCTCTCTGTCATTCTCTATGACAACACCCAAGATACTTATGACAGCTATAATACGCAAAACAAAAAACGTTGGATAAATGTGAACCTGCTGTCAACTGATGAAATAAAATACACCGTTCAATCCTGCACTGTGGAAGATGTACTGCCTAACCAACCAGCTGCTGGAGAACCCAAGATCTGGACTTTCTCCAAAACAGCAGATTCTTTAACGATAAAATGTAACGGGGTCAACTTAGCTAAGTACACTTTTACGGGTGTAGATTTCTGAAGCTTTATGGAAAGGAGACATAGTGGACAAAATAGCATTCTGGCATAATGATAAAGCCTCTAAATTCTATAGATGTGAGTGAAAACAACTAAATAATGTTCGATCGAAATCTGTGGTCCTTGATTGGCTGATTTAACCAGTCACGTGACCTAAATAACAAGTTCTGATTGGCTGTTAACTTTTGTCGGTCGGATCCTGGCAATACCGCAGTGTGCCGCAGTGATTATCAAAATTAACACCTCTCTATTTCAGCTGCATGCCTTGGGTTCTCTATTCCTGGATCAACTGTAGAATACTGGGATGCTCAACCCCTCGGAACTACAGTGACGGTTCAGTGTAAAGAGAATCATGTGTTGCTAGGAAACGAGGTTACAACTTGTCTGGAGACTGGAGAGTGGAGGGAAGCAATTGTATGCAAAGAGTCTAGTAAGTTAACACATTTTGCTTTTTCTTGGATTAGGTAATAATAATGATTGCATTATGTATGCATAATGCGGTATTTCCCTGCCCTTCGGCTTCTATGCAGGAAAATTGGAGTTTGTATTTTGTTTTGTTCAAGCAGGGTTGAGCAAGGCAATTTTAGTTTAAATCTCATTATTTCAGATAGACAGACTGACACACACACATAGCTACTTTCCCATTTGCTCTCCCTCTTTTCTTAAAGTCTCTGTGCCCCGGCTCTCTTTCTCCACAACTCTCTCATCTGATGGTACCCTTGCCCACTTGGACTGACATAATTCACTCTCGCTAGATAATTGGTAGCCGAGAAAAAGAGAGAAAAACGAAAGGTCGGGTGGGTGCCACCTCGGACAGCCCTCAGTTCATCCTTTCTGGCAGCTCTTCCTCTCCGTTCTCCTGGTGAGCACTGAGCCCTACTTTTTCTTACCGTGTGACCTGTTTTGGCCAATAGAATCCGGCCCCGATGGGCCAGCGTTAAAATCTGGGTGGTTGGCTGAGTGCTGACTAACGTTTTTCAGAGTTAGGGCTCGAGTAGGGTTAGGGTTAGGGCTGGGGTTTGGGTTGGGGTTAGGCCTTGACATGAAACGTTAAAATCTGGGTGTTTGCGCCGATGCTGAAATAAGTTTTCTAGGGTTAGGGCTCGAGTAGGGTTGGGGTTAGGGTTGGGGTTTGGGTTGGTGTTAGGCCTTGACATGCCCTACCA